>CAUYOR010067015.1:0-25800 GCA_963573925.1 Callimico goeldii
CCTGATACACTGTTTGCTTTGGCTGGATAATTGCCTTAACCCTGGTGGGGTTGGGTGGGTTTTGCCTATATCGCGCCTTTGCACTCCAGCCTGGTTAACAATTTTTAAACTCCGCTTTAAAAAAAAAAAAAAAACCCTTGGATAATACTCCTTCTTCATTATACTTTATTCTAAGCAATTAGTTATTTCTGAATTTCAGCTGAAGACTATCTCCAGAACTCATGGGAGTGAGTTCCCCAATGTGTCCTTATTCCCCAGTATTTCCCTAAATGTTTCTTTTGGGACATTTATGATGCCAAACTGATGTAGATTCCCTATTACATAAGAATTAGTTTTTCAAATTAATTTAACAAATTTCAGTTCTGCAAGAGAAAACAATTTTAAAAGATACTCCCATTATTTAAGTGAAATTATATCTGCTACTCAAATCTCCAAAATTACATTTAAATTATTTCCCTTAATAAAACAAAGACTACCACGATGCAATGGTATAAAGAATATATGAAACACAAGTGTAAAATTTAATATTTACTTATGAATGAGGGTGAGACGAACTCTTCTTTCATGATTTTAATATGGAATAAAAAGGAAATATTTGCCTTGCTTAAGAGTTCTATTAAAATGTGGATAATTATGATTCAAGGCAGAGATATTCTTCATGTACATATATAATCAAGTGCTAAAAATAGCTAATGACATTTCTATATGCTTTTTAAAATATGTTCATTTTATATAATTTGAGCAACAACACTATAAGAGATATTGTTGTATTTGTATATATGAGAATATTTGGCCTCCACAGAAGTTAACAGTCTTCTTCGAGGAGACAGAGCCAGAAAGTAGTTATTTGTTCCTATTGAAGTTTTTGGTGTGGCAGTCAGCACATGCTGAACATCCTTAATAAGAAAACTGGAAACCAAAATGCTCCAAAATCTGTAACTTTCTGAGTGCTGACACTGATGCTACAAGCGGAAAATTCCACACCTGACCTTATGTGATGGGTTGTAGTCAAAATGCACACAACCACAGTTTATTCAGTGTTCGCAAGAAAAAATGAGAGCCCTTAGGCCCTTTCAGTTGCTATATGTCTTTTCCATGCATACTCAGATTCCCCCATGAAAGCAGGCCCACAAAGAGTAATGAAATGGCACACATTCTGATGATGTGCCATTTATTTATGAATTTCCATTACAAGTGTGGAAATTGCTCTGGAAAACTGCCTGTAGACAATATGATGATAATGTGTGAAGGACTAGAGATATACGCTCACCACAGAACAATAAATTATGCAGTTTATAAAATCAGAGAGAACTCTGAGACATAAACTGTTGTTAATGAGTTAGATGATGCTGGAGAAGACATTTTAAAAGGCTATCCAGCAGAATGCCTCTTCATCCCTGCAGAACCCACATTTTGGGACTCTCAACTGCTTCTGATGTTTCTTCTCACTGAAAAAAATAAGGTACAGTGTATACTAACCTTTTAGGCAAACACAGTATTGTAGGTAGAGACAGATGGAAAGCCTGCAGTTGTTTGTCATTGCTTTTGCTTAACAGCCGACACAGGTGTTCTGGTGATGCCGCCATGCTGCTTAGGAACCCTGAACACAGTGCTTTTTCATTGTATTATTGGTATGTCATACTTTTTACTGTTAAGTGATTATGTGTGAATAAGTGTAAAAAAATGATTGCTTATCAGTGGCATACAAATTTAAAGCCAGGAATGATAGTAACAGCAAACAACACAGATTGTCCACATGGGTGGCTGTGATAGTGACACCTTTGCTTTTTGATGCTTCAGGGTGCACAGACTTTGTTTTATGTTCAAAATTATTAAAAATATTTTATTAAACTACCTTCAGACTCTATGTATAAAACATATATGAAACATAAATATCAAGTTTAGATAAGTCCCATTACCAAATATCTTACAATGTATATGCAAATATATTCCAAAATCTGAAATATGAAACACTTCTTGTCCAAAGCATTTAGGATAAGGGATGCCTCCCCTGTAGTGGAAAATATATTTGGGTTTAAGGGACCTTGGGAGTTTCAGTTTTCTCATATAAAAGACAGTCAAGATGGAGGTGGTTGCTGGTGTTGCTTAAAACTATCACAGCTGAGTTATTTATGAATCTCTGTTTCTTTTCTTCATGTGACTAAATGCCAGTGCAGCCTCAGCCATTATGTTTTTATTCTTGTCAGCATAAAGAAAAAGGAAAAGAAAAGAAAGTGTGGTGCCAGTTTCAGGAGAACAAAGGTTTCTCTGAACTCTCCAGCCAACTTCCGTGTAGATTTTGTTGGCTATAATTGAGTCACACAGCAATGCTAAAGCTTAGATGAGTCTGGAAAGGTTGAGTCTGACTTTTCCAGTGTCGAAAGTTGATGTAGGCAATGAATAGGGGGTTGGGAGACTAGAGAGCCAAAATGTAGTGGCTGCCACAGTGTTTACCACTGTCCTGAATTCTGATGTAAGAAGTTTGGCTGTCGTTCCTTTAAAACACACTGCCTTCCAACTTAAATCAACAAGAAAAAAAAACTCCTTTAAAAAGTGGGCAAAGGACATGAACAGACACTTCTCAAAAGAAAAAGTACAAAAGGCAAAGAAAGGTATGAAAAAAAAATGTTCAACATAATTAATCATCAGAGAAATGCTGTTTAAAACCCCACTGAGATATAATCTCATACCAGTCAGACTGGCTACTATTAAAAAGTCAAAAAATAACAGATACTGGCAAGTATGAAGTGAAATGGGAACACTTATATACTGCTGTTGGGAACATAAGTTAGCTCAGGCCCTGGGTAGAGCAGTATGAAGATTTCTCAAAGAATAACAAATAGAACTACCATTCAACTCAGTGATGGGTATCTAACCCAAAGGAAAAGAAATGGTTCTGCCAAAAAGACACCTGTGTATATGGGTCAAAAAGACACATATGTGACAGTATGTTTATTGCAGCACTATTCACAATATCAAAGTCAGGGAACCAACCTAGGTGCCCACAGATGCCCATCAACAGTAGCTGACTGGATAAAGGAAATGTGATACGTATATACAGGGAATATTACACGACCACAAAAAAAGATGAAATCATGTCCTTTGCAGCAATGTGGATCCAGCTGGAGGCCATTATCCTAAGTGAATTGAAAATCAAATACAGCATGCTCTCACTTATATCAGTGGGTACACACGAACAGAAAGGTGAAAACAGTAGACACAGGGACTCCAAATGAGTGGGCAGGAGAAAAAGGGGGAGAAGTGCTGAAAAATCTACTTATTGGCTTCCGTGTTCCCTATTTGGGTGATAAGTTCCATAGAACCATTGCACAAAAATATTTGGTAATATATCCATGTGACAAACCTGTATATACTTCAAATCTAAAGTTAAAAATATAAAACGTGCTGCCTTCCAAAAATATACCAGTTTTCTTTAAAAACTATAGTAAAACTGATAAAGCAAATTAAAACTGTTGCTATCCAAAGTATTTTTCCCTTATGTAAGTAATTATCTTCTGTGCTTTGAGTACAAATACAATTCAGTGATTATATTTGAATGGGATGGTAGTCTACAATAGGAGCTGTAAATTATTACCAGAGATGATTGTTAGAGAGGTGTGTGGGTATTTAGTGTGGCTGAATCTCCGGGTTAGTCACAGTCCTGTTGCCTCTTCTTACTGAGTCCATAACCAAGTTCGTTTAGCCCATTTTCCTTGCCATTAAATGTGGCTGTATAAATAGGTTTCTACCAGTGGGAGTTGCACAGAGGTGCTGTGTGCTCTTTCTCACATCAACTTTCCGTGCAGATCTATCGTAACCCCACAACTGTTGCAGTAGACTTGACGGTGCTAAGAAACTGCAAGGCCACAGGTTTGAAGGGGCCATCTGCAAATGAGAAACACTGACACTGATCTCTTACGTGAGCAAATAGGCATTGCATCAAGACTGAAGCTTGGGGTTTTCCAGTCAGAGCATTTATAGCATTGCAGAGATGGATACATTTGGATAAATACGGAAAAATAAGAGTAATTCATTTGTAGTCAGATTTGTCCTCTGCCCAGCTTTCTGCAGAGTCAGGAGCAGAGATCAGCCCTCTGCATCAAGACTGGTGGTGCCTAGTCAAGTGGGACAGATTTTGAATATTCTGTCCATGAATAACTTTCAAGTATGTCCCAGTCAGTTGTTCTCTAAAAACTAACTTGTGTTCACAAGAATTTAAATGTATTAATATATATGTATATTTCAATTTGATTTTCCAGATTAGGAGTTAGACAATCAAACCATGTGAACAGATAAAAACAAAACGCTTTTATCAAACAAATGTAGGCAAGCATCTATTTGAAAAAATACAAGTTTTGCAGTGTCTATGTTGAGTTTCTATTAATTTCCCAGGTGTTGTCACTCTGCCTTTCCTATAAGAATTGTGCAATGTCTAGACATTTGTGAGCCACTAGATTCCAGGTTAAATACCACCATGATAAAATGTTCTTGTCAATGTCCTTCTAAGTAAGGGTACCTTGGCTCTCTGTCACAGGGGACCTTAAGCTCAAATTTATATTGTAGTTACTTGCTTTGGGGCTGGTCACTCCTCACCAGACCATCAGTTCCTTGAGGACAGAAGCTTTACCTTATTTGTCTTTGTATTCTAACAACCTACAATAGTGCCAGTACCCATAGCCAACATTTAACAAACATGGCTGATTAAATGAATGAATAATGTAGAAATGAGTACAAACTATTATAGCTCTGGTTGTGATCTGAGGTTTTACTAAATAACAAATTATCTTCCTGTATCTGTTGTATTCAAGCTTCAGATGCTGACATTCAGTAAAGTATTTTTATGAAATTATGCATAACTGCATTGGTAACTGAACTCATAAAGGCAATGTGATCTGAAAAGAAACAGTAAATAGTTTAGCCAGATTCGAACGCTTGTGGGGATAAGGAGTGATGGTAGCAAGAAATATGCCTGTCACATGTTGCCGCCTGCAGTGATGAGCATCTGAATGGCCACATGAGCTTGCTTACTTCAATTTGTTCTGTCCTAGCCCCTTTGCTCTTCTCTAGCATGAGGTACCTATGAAGATGTACAAGAAAAGGGAGATTTAAAAGTTTTAAAAGTCACTTGCCATGGCATTCAATAACTTCCCCATCTGTCACTGCTTAATGTTGCAGCTTCTATCTTCCAGGTTTGTCCATGACCATCATTCCCCCACTCCCTACCCTTCTGTCTCTTAGAATTGTGTGAGGTTTCTGAAGAGCATGGCATGTCCACTCTTCATCACTTGCATAAGATTTCTCTTCCTGGAATGCCCAACACCTGTTTGCCGATCCGATGAACTCTGCCTTATTGTACCACCTCTTCTCTGAATCTTTTCCATGCTTGTCTCACTTCCAAAGTACAGTAGGTTGCTGCTTGATGATGAGCCACGCTCCAGTCCTTTCACACCCTTTATTACTTACGCCATATTCTGTCTATAGATACGTGTTTGTGCACGAGTGTCTTTTATCTGACTGTGTTCCCTGACTGTTGAGATTGTCTCGTATTTGGTACAGCACTTGGTACATGTACTCCATAGAGAAAGGTAGTTTCACAAATGGTGGGATAGCAAAATAGTCTATTCAAAAACAGTCCTTGGGCAAGATGGACTGGAAGGTGTCCCTATGATGATCACATAGGTGTCCTCTACGTAGGTCAATGATAATAAAAAATGCATAAAATAGTACATATTGTGTCTGGACAAACTTCAGAAAGAAATTTAATAGTTCAGGAAACTTCTCAAATGCTTGTATGTTTTCTAAAAATCCACTGAACAAAACCACTTGGCACTGCACCTAGAAGTCTTTGCTCACCTTTTGAATTAGAGTACTCCAGAAATCATTGCATGTGTGATGAGGAGGGCAGCTGTGAGGAGCGTGATTAATTTTACTCTTTTAAAAACCTCTTGGGTTTGGTTTTCCCTTGGAATTCCTGACAGTGTATGCTTTGGGGGTGGACAACACAGGTCAAGGGGTTGCTGGCCTTATAACATACCTGCTTTTGTCCCTCACTTATTTTTCTGCTATCAGCCTTTATATGAACAAGCTGCAATCTTCATTCTCACTACTTCCCAAGGAGCTTTGAGTGCAGCCTCCCACCCCACCTGCGAGGACTCTGACAGCCTAATGTGTTTGATATTGGCTGTATTTTGAGTAGCACGTACCTTGAAGGCAGCAACAATTCCCACATGGCAGAGGACCATTTGTATCTTTAGAGAAGATACTTTGAAACATGGCTCTTTTGAAATTTGACACAGAAATGCGATCTATAGAGCACGGAGGATTTATCTTTTAGTAAGTTGGGTCTTATGAACAGGATGGAACTAAAGGAATGAGAGGCATGTGTGTCAACACACACTTTGATTTCACAGTCCTCTTAGAATCATTATTTATAACAGGTTTATTACACATGTCTAATGTTCTTTGGAAGTGTCTGCTGCATATACCTGCATACACACACTGTACCTTATAAAAGAAAACAAAACTTAGATCCTGCAGTCAAGGCAAATGGAAAGTGAAAAACAGATTTCTGGTCAAAGCTAATTTTCCAGTGTTATTTTGGGCACTTCTTGCTTGCCTCTGCTCTTATTTCCCTGTCTTAAGCATGTCCATATCCATGCAAAGGGTTGAGGGCTGGGGAGGAACTTCTGCAGCAGTTGACTGGAGAGGAATCAGCTGAAATGGCTGCACTGACTCATCTGGCTCAGCTGTGTTTGGTAATTGAGACAGAACATCACACCGAAATAGAAACAAGAGTTTTTCTATGCATTTCATATTCATTCACCTTTATGCTTTATCTATCTATCTATCTGTCTGTCTATCTATCTATCTATCTATCTATCTATCTATCTATCTATCTGTGTGTCTACCTGTCTGTCTATGATCTAGCTAGCTAGCTTTATCTAGCTATCTACCTATTTTTCTATCATTCATCCATCCATCCATCCATCCATCCACCCATCTTATCTGTCTATCTATATGTAATATATCTATCATTCATAGACTATGTCTTCAGAAGATAGTAAACTTTTTGTTTGGGGCCTGAAAAGTGATTTATCCTGGGTATGTGAGAATCTTGGACACAAAAGAAATAAATATACTAATCTCCCACACATTTTCCAGGCTGGATGACAGAGAATTTTCTTTTTTTCTCAATTCTTTTTAGCCTAATGATAAAACTTATTCATTTTTGTGGCAAATTTATTTTTTAGAATAATATAAATTATGGGCACTTCATTGAGGTACATTTTTTATTGGTTGACTATATAGAAAATTATAATATCCAGGTTTCCAAGTTAGCTGTCTAATCCCTCCATCTGATTGCTTTATTTTTTGTGTCTGATTTTGTGTTTGAATTCTCATCATACCATGCATTCATTATTTATAAAATATACATTTACAAGTCATTTCTGATGTTAACGGTTATTTTTTCAATGTATAAACATATGTATGGGTAGATGTGTGCATATTGTGTACATGTAGATATCAGCTTCACATTTTTATTTTTGGAAATTTCAAGTAGTTTGTTCCGTATTAAAAATATTCTCAGCTATACTGTTAAGCAAGAAACATTTTTCTTTATAGTAGTTAAACTCCTTCACAATTCCCCACACCTCCGGAGAGTAGAGTAGGTGCTTTAGGACAGCAGAATAAGCCCCTCCCACTCCTTCCTATTTATGAAATCTGTGGTATAGTACAGTACTATTTTCTATTAGCCTTTCCTGGGTCACTTAACATATTTACCACAATGTAGTTATTTCTGTGATAGTGTCCTCTCCTAGACTCTAATTTACTAGAGGGGCCCCTATCCTGGTTTTCACATTCCCACTAGTATGATGGCTGTCACATGGAAAGCACTCAAACAAGGCTCACACGCCAAATAAAAACTCTTTTATGCATTCCTTTGGTTGGTTAAAACACAAATGATAGAAAAGCAACAATAATATAATAATTTTTCATTTTCTCATAGATGTTAATATAGATACTGCTCGACCTACAAAGAGGTTGGATCCTGATAAGTTGAAATAGTGTAAGAAGAATATGATTTTAATACATCTAACTTACTGAAAATCATAGTTTAGCCTAGCGCCTACCCTAAATGGGCTCAGGATACATACAATAGCCTACAGTTGGGCAAAATTATCAAATAAACACAAAGTCTGTTTTATAATAAAGCGTTGAATATCTTATGTAATTTATTGAATACTGTGCTGGAAATAAAATACAGACTGGTAATGTGGGTACTGAGTGTATATCACATTTGCACCATTGTAAAGTCAAACCATTGTAATTGAACCATCTTAAGTTTGTAATATCTGGCTAGGAGAATGTAAGGTACGTGCTTTAGAAGAAGTAGCAGACTGAAAGATCACTGTCAGGAATGCCATTCAGGATGGATTCCCTGATCACTGAAAGGCCAGCCTAAGGTCGGTTTTTGTTCTGGAGCAAGGGTCTGGCTCTCACTGTTTAAAAAGAACATCTAAAGCACCGTGAGCAGAAGAACCTATTTCCCAAGCAAAATCAACACGTGGGTAGGAGGGAGAGGGGAGGGATGGCAAGAATGAGCAGAGCCTTTGAGCAGCCATTATTTGGTGAAATTTGAAGTCGTTTTTTATTTTGAATTAAAATATGACATGATTAGTTTTATTTTGCAGCATTTGTTTTGTATTAGTATAAGAGCAAGTGTAACATATGGGTAAATGAGTCCCTTGGCTTCATGAGAAGAAAGGAAGACCCAGGTTATAATTACAGCCTTCTCCTGCCCCTTCTTTACTTTCTCTACCACAATTTTCTCCACTGTTTGCTTTCCTCCTCCCACAATTTGCTAACATTTAAAAAATTTTCCTGCACCCAGTAGTTTCATGTCCTGTAGACATCCTCTTAGGACATTCTCAAATTTCAAAATAAGAAATACTCATCTAAAAAAATGTGACATGATTTTGAACAGCAATAATACCAAGCAGGACTATTCTGGTTACTGGATCCCACATGATTTTACCCACACCTGGGAAATGCCAATGGGTGAGCTTCCTGGGGTGTTCTTTCTGGAATGTGTGCACTGAGGTTCCCCAGCAGAATAGATGCAGTCAGATCTAATCTTCTGTGTACTCTGACCTCAACCTGACCAAAAAGAGGAGTCTTTGATAGCTGGTAGGAAAAAAAAGAGTTTAAAGTGGATTTTTCTTTTCCAGTGATGGCTTTTTTATTTCATGTGCTCATTTGTTTTTATTATTTTTTCCATCCAGATGTCTCATTTTCCGCTGCAACTGCTTGCAGCTGTATTCCTCTACGAATGGAAACAATGCTAGCAATAACCACTACCAAACGTATAAGTTCTTATGTCCAGAGTCCTAGAGTACTGCAGAAATGTGTTTGGAAAACCCTCCCCTTGAGGAATAATAAATAATAGCTGACAGTCACAGAGCATTTGGGAGGGGGGGCTGGATGCAGCTGTCATGAATGTCTGGTACATTCACATCTTGTTTAATCTTCCCAGTAACATGATCACTATTATTTTCCCCATTTCCCAGATGGAGAAGTTGAGGCACAGAGAAGTAACGTAAATTGTACAAGAGAGAGTTAAGGATTAGGTTTCAAAACTAGGAAAGTCTAATATCAGAACCTGAGCTTTTACCCTATGTTGTGTTGTTACCGTTAGGAAATACACAGGATGAAAGGGCAGGCCTTTCCTTCCTTCTTTCCTTCTCCTTTTTGTCTCCCTCCCTTTTTCTCTCCCTCCCTTTTCTCTCCTAATTTTCTGTCCCCCCCTTTCTCTCCATTCCTGCCTTCCTTTCTTTCATTATATTTTTAAAAATACACATTTAAATATATATCATATTTAATATGTATAAAGCATATATATATATATATATATATCATACATTTTCTTCTTTTGAGGAAGAGAATACACTTAGAAAATGTAAAATATGTGGAAAAGAAACTAACTTTTCTTTAGTGTGCCAGACACCATGGCAGACACTATATACATTTTATCTTGGATATTCTCCACAACATTTTTAGTAACTTTTCTCAAGTCCAGTTTGTAGACAGCCTGAGACACAAAGGAGTTATTTGCCTGCCTGCTCTATGTTGGGCAGTGAATCCTACAGGTTTCTGTTACACATTATCCTTAGTCAAAGAAGTGTCGTCATGCATAGGCACACTGCAAAAGTGATTTGAGCTTCAGATTTGATGATCGTATTTAACAGCTGAAGCTGTAATGCTGAACACTGGAGACAAACTGGCAGGAGACATAGCCACAGTAAGGAAAGTGTAAAAATGATGAGAAAAATGATTCACAGTTTTCGCAGTTTAAAACATCTTAGACACATTGTTTTTAACATTTGTCTTACAGCTCCTAGAACTCCTTAGGCACAAACAATTTCTTGATCCATTAAAAGAGCTCTGTGATTAGCTCATTATATGCTAGGCAGAAGCTCTTTAACTGGATCCATCTCTTTAATTTACAATTGATGCAAATTCTATGCCTCATTCCACTTTTCTCCTATTAGAAAACACATTCTAGCCTGTAAGAGAAGAGTGGATGGTTATCAGTGGGATGCATGGCCCCAGTCTATAGAAGATGCAGTGAAATATGATACAACACATAAGTTAAGATCAGGAAGGGGTGTAACACTGAAGTTTTTATTATAAAAATATATTGAGAGCCCAGTTCAAAACTGCAAACAAATCAGTAAAACCATGTTAGATACTGTCTTAAGATGTATAGTCAAGTTTTTTGTTTATTATAGCTATATAGCTTAATATTAATTCAGATATCAATCTGATATAACAAATTCTATTTCTTTATGACTCAGTTACAGTTATTCTGTTGTATCATTTTAAAGCTGAGCTGTACAATTTGGTAGTCACTAGTCACATGTGGCTACTACTGAGCACTTGACAAATAGCTTTTAGAATTGAGTTGTTCTGTGACTGTAAATACATGCTTGATATTGAAGACAGTATGAAATTAAAATTGTATTTTACTCATTAATAAGTTTTATGGCAACTACATGTTGAAGTGAATAGTAATTTGAATATCTCAGATAAAATCAAATCTATTATTAAAGTCATTTCTCTTTTTTTTCTTGTTTGATATGGCTACTAGATAATTTAAAATTACTTATGTGACTTACATTGTATTTCTCTTGGAAAACATTGCTCTAGATTTCCCTCTTCTCCTTTTCAGCTGTCTTACAGATATTTTGAATAATAGAATATTAAAAGATGATGATCAGTGAATCAATGCATCTTCATTTGGCTCATGGAAAATAATATTAAAAAAATTTGTTTGTTTGTAGAAAACAGACATTTCAACAAGGGTCTTGAATTTACCTTTAATGTGACTGAATTCGCATTTGAACAGAGATTTCAAGTGCTGTATTTAAACACATTTCCATGTTTCTTACACATTTCTTATACATGTTTCTTACACATTTCCATCTTTCTTACATTATATTCTAGAACTTTCTTACAATGATTCTGATAAATCCTATTTATCAGAATCATTGTAAGAAAGTTCTAGAATATAATTTCAGATAATAGATATTAAAATTGCAAGCAAAATGTTTATTAAAATATATTAGCAAATAACTTTTTTAAGGAACCAAGTTTTTGTATAAGAACACAAAGGTGTAAGAGTGATATAATGGACTCAGAACTCTGGGTGGGTTGCGGGGTGGATTGGAGGGATGTGGAGGGTGAAAGCCTACATATCAGTGTACACTGCTTGGGTGATGAGTGAACTAAAATCTCAGAAATCACCACTAGAGAACTTATCCACATAATCAAAAATCACCTGTAACCCCCAAACTATTACATTTTTAAAAAATAGGCTTTATGTATTTTCTGCTAGGCTGTGTCTGGATTTTCAGCTTTTTCCTTTGGCTAGTTTCTCAGTTACTGTAGGGTGACAGTTCTAGAAGTCATCTATACAGTAAGAACCCATTGGAAGAAAGAGAATCTTCTTTGAGTTTCCTTCTAAAAGCAAGAGAAAATTTAGCAGAATCCAGGCAACAGGCTTTCTCTCTGGTTTTATTGTGTTGGAATATTTATTATTCTGTTGGAATTGTGTCACATACTCGTGATGAAACCAGCCATGGCCAAGGGCCAAGGGATAACCACAGTCAGCTTAGAAATGTCAGGACACAGTCACAGGATGCGATACCCCTACTAAGAAGCACGTGGCCTGGAGGAGGGAAGACAACTGAACAAATCAGGGTTCTGATTGTATGTTGGGTACATAAACTGCAATTTCCTATTGAAACTACAACGGAAACTTTTTCCACTAATCAGACATTTTGAGTTTTACATTCTGAATATCATGCCTTAAATTAATTAATTTCAGACACATGGTTCCAGATAGATAATTCTTGTTTTTATTCAATGAAGCACAATTTTTCAAGGACTCTGAAATCATTGTTTTTATCAAAATTAAATAGGTGTATGTGGATATATTTTAATAATTTTGAAATCAACCATTAAATATTATTCATGAAAATTTACAAGGTCATGCCATGACAATATAAGAAACTCAGTGCATTTCAAACAAGCATGAAAGCAGGTAAACCTGGGCCTTGATTCCCTGTTTTACTTACATATAATTTGCATGGTAGTTAATATATTTCTCAGAGAGTTAAGTACCCCAGCAAATCAATTCTGATCTCGGTTACTTAAAAATTTTGACTTTGTTTTATAAACTCTAATTATTTTTTCAGCTTTGTGTGCTGTGTTGTACAAATAAGTATTTGATCAATTATGAAATTTATCAGAAAATCAAATTATATGAGAGTTTGAAAGTAGTTTATAGGTGATGAACCCCAAATATTTTCTTTTACTTAGCAATATGCATTTACAAATTCAGCCATCATATATTTAATAAATGCCTACAATACAAGGATTGGATTTTCACTGTTAAAAAGATTACAAATATTATTATTGGAGTTTGCAGGTGGGTGGTGAGGAAAGATAAAAAATAAGCAGGAAAAAAAATAGATAATTACCAAGTAAGTGAAATAATAAAAAGAGAAATAAAGAGGCTAGAATGTCAGATGGTCTCTCAGACTCCAAGGATGAGAAACACCAGACCGTGAGAAGGGAACGAAAGACAACATTCTTGGCAGGAGTAACAACAAAGCTAAAGACCCAGAGCCCAGAAAAAGCTTGGTCTGTTAAATGAAATCACAGAAGTCAATAAAACTGATGGAAATAGAGTGATCAAGGTAGAGACACATCTCAGCTAATGTCTGGAATGTCGGCCAGGGGAAGACGATGAAAAACTATTGAAAGTATATTTGTTTTAAGGTCAGTCTGAGGACATCAGAGGTTTTAAGCAGAAGAAGGAGTCATCTGATTTACATTTTTAAAAGATGCCTCTAATATAGCTGTTATGTTGAAGGTAGATTAAAGAGTGCCACCTGTAGAAAGAGATCAGCTAGGAGGTTGTTCCGGCAGCCCAGGTGGAAGATCCTGGTGACTTGACTTGGACTAATTTGGTAGCTATGTAACTTGTTTAAAAAATTTTGAAAAGTGTTGCATTCAAGTTGCTTTTAAAAAATAGAACTTACAGGACTTAGCGATGGGTTCTATAAATGATTTGTGGAAAAATGATGAAGAAAAACCTGGGTTCTAGTTTTCCAGAATTACTGAAATGAATAGATGACATGGGAATCAGGCACATGCAAGCATTTCCAATATTGAGAAGCCCATGACAGGACCAAGTGGAGATGACAAGTAATTGGTTGGACATATGCATCCTCTGTACTGATAGAGGGAAGGGTTCAGGCTAAACACCTGAAATAATCTGTCACAAAGACTGGATAGAGAAGAGGCTAGGGAAGGAGACTAACAAGAAGCCAATGTTGTAGAAAATACTAGGAAAATGTGGAGCCAAGTTTATTTCCAAAGGTGGGAGCATTGATCTAACAACATAAAGATTAGTTCTGACCAATTACAAGTCAATGTCAGTAGAGAGAAAGGTAGAAGCCAGATTACAGTGGTTTGAAAAATACGTAGAAGTTGAGATATAAAGACAATATGTGAAGACAGTTTTTTCCCATGACATGTGACTGTTGACAAGCAGTAGAGAATAGTGGTCCTAATTGAAATGAATTGCTGAATCAGAAGAGTGAAAGAAACACATTTTACACCCACTTCAGTCCTGATATTATTACAACTAGTTCAGTCATGGCACTATCATGCTGAGAGTCTTCAGGAATAATCCCCATTTGGTAGTTCCTGCAGAAATCAAATAGTTTCTTATTCTCACCTTCTCAATATGTACCTGAAGAAATCATTTATTTGTTGGTCCAGTGTTTGAGAGCCTGCTACATGCTGGGCAATGTGATTGTTACAGTGATACAACAATAAAGGCCGCCCACTCTCAAAGTGCTAGAAAGTAGTGAGAGAAACAAGCACGTAAACGGGTGAGAACAGTGTTCCCACATAATGAAGTTAAGAAGGTGCTGTAATTTGTGAGAGAAAGCCGCTAGTTATTTTTGTTCAGCATATTTTTATGCTTTTTCTGATCCTATCAGATATAAGCAAGTTAAAATCTGAAGACTTAGCAGATACTAACCAGGAAATATATGTATGTGGGAGAGGTTAACGGGAATTGGAAGGTAAATATTCAAGAGTTAGAAGCATCCTGTAAAATACTCCCGGAGGGAGCCATGGGATTTGGATAAATTTATTGGCCAGAGTGCAACCCAAGAGGTGAATAATGGTGAAAAATAATACAGTAGAGGGAAATTGTTCATGCACACACCTGTGTGTGTACACATGCACGCACACATGGATCTGCATCTTGTTAGGGACACAGGGGTACCTGTGATGTTGGTATGGGAGAGGAAGAAAGGAAGAGGGAAGAGGTTTGAAATGGAATAGGGCAGAGATAAGGCCATTGCAAAAGACTTTAAACTTTATACAAAAGAGCCCTGTAACATAATGCTAAAATAACACCACATCCATCTTCCTTCAAAAGGTTTTTTGAAAGAGCTTTGTAAATGTAAAGCATTACATTGGTATTAATAATAGCCAAGGTATTGAGAAGAAACTGGTGTTAAATGCTGAGATGGGAGATTCTCAAATACTCCCTTTCAATTGACTCAACATTTGTAAAGTGAATTAATATTTGCAGGAAATTCAGTTTTATAAATTTAATAAAACATACTAATTGTTATCGTTGTTCATCTTTATACTAGCTTGTATAGAAATATTTATCACCAAAAATGTAGTTTATACCTACATTTGTTTCCATACCTACCTAGTGTTTTATGTAGTTCATGAAACACTAACTTTAGAACAGTATAGTTTTGTATTTTTCTTCTAGAGAAAATAAACCAAAATTATATAAATTATGGATAATACATCTCATAAAGATAATTCTCCTGCATAATTATTTCCTAAAAAAGATGAGACATGTAGCTTCAATCATACCAAAGTCTATTTTGCAAGTTAGAGAGAAAGGAATATGTCAAAATGAAGCACACTATTTGCAAATAATAGACATCTTTATTTAGTATGATATTTTACATTTGTATATTTCTATTAGTGCCAGAAGTTATCAACATAAAGAAGTGTGAAATCATCAAGCTGTGAAGATGCAAAGTATCTGTACCGTTTTGTATTCCAATCAGCCATGAATGAGAATTCCTGTTGCTTCTCATTCTTTCCACTATTTGCCATTGCCAGTGTTCGCATATTGGCCGTAATGTAGTTTGGCCATAGTAGGTGTGTAGTGGTATCTCATTGTTGTCTTAATTTGGATTTCCCTGATGACATATGATACAGAGTATCTTTTCTTGTGCTTATTTGCCATCTGTATATCTTCCTTGGTGAGGTGTCTATTCAAGTCTTTGACCTTTTTTAAAAATATGCATAGTTTTAACATGCAAAAGAGCAATCACAGTCCTTGCTATTTACTCCAAGGAGCTGAAGACATGTCCATGCAAAAGCCTTCACACAAATATTTATGGTAGCTTTTTTCATAATGACTAAAACATGAAAGCAACCAAACTTATCCTTCAATAAGTGAATGGATAAACTGTGATACATCTAGATAAGGGAAAATTATTCAGTGGCAACAAAAATGATCCATCAAGCCATGAAACGACATGGAGGAAACTTGTGAAGGATACCAGTGTGAAAGACTACACACTGTATGGTTCCAACCATGTGTATATGAAATTCTGGAATAGGCAAAACTGTGGCAACAATAAAGAGATCAGTGATTGCCAGGGCTTGAGAGAAGGAGGGAGGGATGAACTAGAAGAACAAGGAGGATTTTTAGGACAGTGAAATGTGGTGTATCCATTATAATAGTGGACACATGTCATTATTCATTTGTTCAGACTCATAGGATATAAGACACCAAGAGTGTCCTTAATGCAAGCTGTAGACTTTCAGTGATAATGATGTGTTAGTGTACGTTCATCAGTTGTAACAACAGTACCACCCGTGGCGGGGGGGTGTTCATAATGGGGGAGACTGTACATGTTTTATTGGGGAGGGTATATATGCAGGAATTCTTTTTACCTTCCTCTTACATTTGCTATCAACCTAAAGCTGCTCTAAAAAATGTTTTCTAAAAACATTTTGGTGACAAATTTCCCTACCACACACACAAAAAAAGACAAATGAAAATAAAACCACAGATGTATTCCCAGCTTTAAAACATGTGATAGAAAAAGTATTACCTAACCTAACAACTCAGCTATGAATTTTCAACTCTCACGGTAAATGCATCCAAAGGAAATAAACTCTGAAAACCTCAAAATCTTCAGTGTTGTTTTTGTTCTATGAAAAATAACTTACCTAGTCCTAGTTATTTTATAGGGCTGCTTTTGAAATTCATTAGAATTTTGAAAAAATCTACAAGTATTTAGTAAAAGCTCTGGTTATTTGGCACAATGAATGTCAAGCTTTAGAAATAAATGTAAAAGTTTTTATATGCAGCAGTTATGAAGTCAATGTTCTTGTTTCTCTTGCTGATAGAAACATTTATATGCTAATGAATTCTACTGCAGTAGAATTCCATATTTTACAAATATCTAGTTGTATTACTAAAGTGTAAGTGGTTTCTGCACTAACCAATATACCCAACTCTGCAAGATTCCTAGGATTGTTTTCAGAAGAATAGAGGCCTTAAAATAAAAACCTGATTAGGTTTTATGAATAATTAATAACAATATTAATTATACAGACAGTACTATTTCCAGGGTGGCATATGTTTTATACGTAGTATATATGTACACACAGGTATAGGCATAATATATACACACTTGATATTCTTCACAGCAAACCTAAACCACAGATACTATTATTATTCATTTGTTAATGATGAGGAAATGAACACAGAGAGGTTAAGTAACTTGCCAATACCTCACAGTTAGTAATGGTGCAGGGAGGATTGCTTGATAAAATACAGGCCTTGCAGGTAAATTTGAACTTCAGATAAAGAAAATTTTATGTATGTTCTAAATATTTCATTGTATATAATTAAACTTAAAAATATTCGCTATCTGAAATTCAAATTTAACTACATATCCTGTATTTTATTTGCTAAATCTGAAACTATAGGTAGAATAGAGATTTCTATCTGGTCTGTCTGGCCCCAGAGCTTTTGGTCCTTCCCACTAAAACGATTGCTTGTATCAGACGAGAGGTTTAATATACATAAAATAGGAGTATTGGGGCAAGGTTACAATGAAAGTAAAAAATACAGCATACAGGTGTTTTTCTAATTTGCACATCCATCATTATCATTATTATGGTTGTAATCTCTACCATAAGGGCTATGTATCATGCACTATACTTCGTTTTACATAAATAATTCATTTAAATATTATAGTTATTATTTCCATTGAACAGTGAGGTTTGGAGAGGTTGAGATGCTCTTCCAAGATCACACAGCTATAAAGTGGATGGACACCAAGGCATGTGCTTTCATAAATCTTAAATTGCAGTTGGTACTGTGTCATCCAGTAATCCTCAAACCTTTGCATGCATCAGAATCACCCAAAGAATGGCTCGTTAACGCACTGACTGCTGGGCCCCACCTCAGAGTTTCTGGCTCATTTGTTCTAGGGTGGGGTTGGGAATTCATATCTCCAAGTTCCTAGGTGATTTTCCAGCTGTTGAGCTGAGACTACACTTTGAGAACCATCTGTTGCCAGCAATTCTGTCTTTGGGGTTTTTCTATTGAATACTCAAATTTCAGTGAAATCAAAGAAAATGGAAGATGTTGTAAGAAGAAGATAAATAAATAACACTTTTCAGAAAGCAAACATGGAGCAGCAAATGGAACAGGTAAGAAGGTGTGTGATATCTACATGGCATTTTATAAGAATGTTGTAACGGAACTCAGAATAACTATGAAAGCCAGATTTTGTGGGTGCAAAAAGATACAATTCAGGGATCAGGATGGCATGGGTTTATCACCAATTTTATATGTCATAAATGCAAGCTAGGGCCGAGTTGCATGCCTCATGCCTGCAATCCCAGCACTTTAGGAGGGCGAGTTGCTTGAGCTCACGAGTTTGAGACCAGCCTGAGCAACATGATGAAACCCCTTCTCTACAAAAAAATACAAAAATTCGCCAGGAATGAGGGTGTGTGCCTGTAGCTCCAGATACTCAGGACGGGGAGGCTCAGGTGGGAGGATTGCTTGAGCCTGGGAGGTAGAGGTTATAGTCAGCAGAGATTGCAGCACTGCACTCCAGTCTGGCAATAGAGGCAGATCTCTGTCAACAAAATCCATCAGGTATCACCCCATCTTTCCTAGTAAGTACTAAACTAACCTTCAGGCAATTTGAGATTGTGAAAAAAAAATCTTAGTATATAAAAGAATATATATATTTCATAGTCTTTGACCTCATGTTTAGGAAATTGATATAAGGAAATTGTTAAATTTTGACGGATTTGTTGACATTGATGGCAGCATTGCATCTAACAGAGGTGGCTGTTTACCAAAGCACCTCCTCCCTTGTGCCCCATTTGCCAAATGCACTGGGCTTTTCACTTGTTTGTCAAGCTCCTCCCACTCCAAAAGAGTTCAATGGGTTCCTACACATCATTCAGATATCACCTTAAATGAGGCTACTCTGTGTTTTTCTATTTCATAAGCTTTTCCTCACTAGTTATATGTAGGTGTGGTCGATTTATTTATATCTTATTTATATTTATAACTTCTGGTCATCCCTGCTTTTTCAGCAGATATCACATAATGTCTGGCACTTCTTAAGCAGTGCTTAAGTATTTACTGAGCAAAATAGTGGATTTTTTTTCTAGCCTTTGTATTATATAATTGTTTGTCTGAATTTTGTAAAATCTTTAGAAACTTTGTTCCCAAAAAATGCTATGTTGTGTTGCCTGAAGTCAGCTGACTTTGTGTACTTGCTATTTTCTGGGAGCCACATTATTAAGTCCTGAATTTCTTTTAATGATTCAATTACTTCTCTTCTGTAAAAAAAGGAAATATCATCTAATTAGTAGTAGGTTGAATTGGAACTTCTATTTGCCTGTTAATTTATCATCAACCTCACTAATCAAAGAGAATGCAAAAAATAGTCTTCCAAGAATAAATTATTTGAAAAATTCAAATGGAAAGAGGAGATAAGCAGTGTATTACATACATTTCCGATTCGATGCCTAAGGCATATGACTGCTTGCAGGGACTAGATGCTATTTCACTATGTACTTGAAGTCATCAGTTAATTGAAAAATTAAAAATTAGCCCTAAATAGGAAAATAAAATATGCCAACCACTCCCCCAATAAACAAACAAGAAACAACGTTTATATGAAAATGCCAGAGAATATATTCACTTAAGGTACTTTTTAGTCAAGCAATCAAATGAATGCCCCACAATAACAATTATAAACCTAGGTTGTTCTGGGCTATTCAATAACTCTATGTTTGGATGGATTATTTAACACTTCCAGTACTAAGCTTTTCCTTTTGAGATCTAGTTTACTCTTTGTTGATACTATTTACACTTATTAAACCTTGAGGTTTGTGCATCCTTTGTAGAGTTTAATCTAATGCCTTGCTAATTCTAAGTCCTTTTAAGGATTTATAAAACTAGCTTGTCAAAGGAAAGAGAATTCTTAAAGGACATAATGATTTTTGTTTGCATTGTCTGAACGTTAAACTGTGTTGTATAATTGTGTTTTATATTATGAGCTGTATCATTCGATGAGGGGGTATTATAAAGAGAGAGAGAGACAGATTTATTGCAAATAATTGGCTTACACAATTGTTGGGGCTGTGGAGCATGTCTGAAGGAAGGGTAGGTTGGAACCCTGGGCACCAGGTAAAACTGCAGCCCAGTGCATGGGCTGAATCTCCTTCTCTTCAGCAGAGCTTCAGTTCTTCATTTGACTGATTATCCGGGGTAGGCTTTCTTACTCGAAGATTACAGTTTACTATAAACTTTAATCACATCTACAAAGTATTTCACAGGAATACCTAATTTAGTGTTTGATTGAATAACCAAGGATTACAGCCTAGCCAAATTAACGTGTGAAACTAACCGTTGCACTCGGATCCTAGCAAGAACCAAAATAATTATACCTTGCATAATATTAAATAGATAATTTTCAAGCATAAAAATCATGTAATTGGAAAAGATATTTTCCAAGTCTCTCTCAGCTCAACAACATTATGAAAAGCAAGAATTATTCAAACAAAACTATCAAGATTTCTCTTCCACATTACAGGTTGATGGCTAGAAAGGAAAATAGTGGTTCAGAATTAAGATGATAAGAGTTACAATGACTTAGAATAAAATATTCTTTAGCTTATTAATGTTTTCTAAAACTTCACTGGTAAAAATATTAAAACCTTAGCAAATAGGAAAACATAAAGAATATGTGTGGAGTGAATGTTTTCAACCAGATCCTTACTAAGAAAGTCTGATTTTCCTCTAAATATTTCAGTACTAAACATTCAGTAGTCTGTGAATTCATAAATATTTTATGAGTGTAAATGTGATCAGCTGCAAAACTTATAGATGAAGAAGAATAAGAAAAAAAATTTCTCCTTGAAGAAAAATGTCTAGTAACTTTGTAGACAACCTTTTTTTTTTTTTTTTGTCTAAAAGATGGTTTTTTTTTTTAGTTTAAGATTTGGGAGTTGATAAGTTTGTTTCAAGCAAAATTTACTGGACCATATTACAAACAAATATTATCTACACAGATGGGAGAATTGAATGCAGGGACTGGATAATTCAGCAAAACAGACAATTGCTACAGTGAAGTTTTCCAACCTTCTTCAATCTCATTTTGCCTTGACTTGAGATTTTGCCTATTAATAGCATGGGTACATACATTGATTCATTGTTGTTACAATTTTCTTCTTTATTGTGCTATTTAGTTAATATTTTATTCATATGTTTGATTCTTAACAGTGACATTTTCTTCAGTTCAAATAATACCGTATTTTTAAAACTATCACATGCTGTTGAAAATATGATGATATCAGTACTCGTGTATGGGAGTTGAGTATTTACTTGAGTAGTTGAGTAACTACAAAAAATTAGAGAAAAAATGGTAGGATTCTATATGCTTTTATTTTTGGGCCTCATTTATTTCTTCAAAATTTTTGATCGTATACCACTGTCAGAAAACTTATACAAAAGTTGGAAATAAAGTGATATGTCGGATGACTCGCATTTTCAATGACATACAGAGATGAAGGCCACCCAAGGATCATGTAGGTGAATGTCCTTATGTAGTAAGACAGACCTTCAACTTCATGTATAAACAGTGGCAAATCACGATTTTCAAAAACATTCAGCATCTTCATGTCTTTCTCACAGTGACAGCATGCTATTCATAAATAAAAGTACCTAAAATGTAATTTTACTCATCTGTCTCCAATCAACAGTCTGCCAGGAGAAATTTTAATTATCTCTTGAGGAAAATAACATCATTGAGAGTCTCTACAAACTTTCCTACCCAATGACTAGGGCTCTCAATTCCTAACTAAAATAGGACACAACGAGCTAACACTGAATGGGAAAAAATAGAAGAAGTATAAGTGATTCAGATATTATAGTTATGGGAAATAGACTTTAAAATAATGATGATAAACGTGTAAAGATATGACAAAATGAAGACTCTCTTCACTAAGATTCATAAAAATAGAACCAGATGAATATTTTAAAGCTGAAAACAGGAAAACCGAAATTGGAGATTAAAATGAAGCCTAAACAGCAAGTAAGTCATAACAAAATACAAAACTATGGAAATGGAAGATAAATCAGTGCAGAATGTTAGATTGAAGTAAGATTTAAAATGATGGAAAACACATAAAAGAGCATGAGAATTTTTTATACAATTAAAAGATCTAAAAAATATAACAAGAGTATTAGATGGAGAAGAAAGAGAAAATGTATCAGAGCGGTATTTGAAATGCTACTGACACAATTTTTCAAAACAGGAAATACATTAAACCATAGATTTAAAGAAACTGTAAACACCAAGCAGGATAAATATAACGAATAACACCAGGCACACCATAGGCAATATACCGAAAAGCAAAGACAGAAGAAAATAATTTAAGTCACAAGAAATAAAAAGGGGAAACATCATTTTCAAAGGAACAATAAACTTTTCATATGTGTTACTGTAGAAATAAAACCATATTGAAACGACAGCTTCAAATTTCTGGAATAAAATAACTTCCAACCTGAATTCCACATCTTCTGAAATTGCACTAACATGTAAAAATAAAACAAAGGCATTTAAAGACAAAATTGAGTTTACTCTTTGGCAACAGACCAGCAACAAAAGAAATACCAAAGGCAATGTATAAAGAGGAAAAAAATAGATCCCTGATGCAAATCAGAGAAGCAGAACTAAAAATTTTTGTAAAAATAAATATATATGTAAACTTAATGCCTGTTGACTGTGTCAAATAAAAATAATATTGGCTCATTGCAATGGTCTGAATGTTTGTGTCCCCCCGCCCTCAAATTCATATGTTGAAATACTCATCCCCACGGTGATGGCATTAGAAGAAGGGGATTTGAAGAGGTGATTGAGTCACTTGGGCAGGGACCCCTTGATTTGGACTAGTGCCTTTGTAAAACAGGCCGCAGAGAACAAGCTCTTCCACCAGGAGGGAACACAGTGAAAGGGCACTGTCTCAGAACCAGGGCAGGCCTTCACCAGACACCAAATTCTGCCAGCTCCTTAATCTTGCACTCCTCAGTCTCCCGGAACTGTGAAAAATACGTTTATATTGCTCATAAGCTACCCAGTTTAAGCTATTTTGTTATAACAGCTGAAATGGAAAAGATGCTGGTTTAAAATATATATAGAATTAAATAATACAAGATTATCACAAAGGAGGAGATTAAAAGGAGATAAATTTTTCTAAGGTTCTTGTATTATGATGAGTTCTAACGTATCAGAGCTCTGATAAGTCAATGGTATATAGTGAAATTTACCAAGAAACTATTTAAAAGTAACATATAGTAAAAGTATATATAATTAAAAATTTAATAGGCAAATGGAATAATAATAGTTATCTTGATAAATGAAAATAAGAAAAAATTAAAACTGAATTAGAACAGCCAGGAAAAATAGTAAATAAATAGAAAAATGAATATTTGAACCCAAATTATATGGTAAGTATATTAAATATGAATGAACTAAAAACCTATAAAAACATAAATATTGTCAGACAAATTTTTTTAAAAAATTAAAATCTCACTCTGATGCTTATTAGAGGCACACATTAAATCTAGTGATACAGAAAAATTAAAAGTAAAATAAACTATCTTTTCAATGTCTATCTTTACTCACACCCCCAGAAATATTGTCAGAAATAAAAGAGCAACAGGAAAATTACCAATATTAGTTATGCCAGGGATGTATTATTAGATAGATAATAAAAAAATAGCCTGAATGAATTTTGGTGAATACAGTTGAAAATTTAGATAAAGTAGACACCAAAAGAAACAAAAAAATCTAAAATATAGTATAATATATTAATTAAATTAATGTCTAATTAAAATCTATTGCACAAAAAGCTCTTCATGCTAAGATTCCTTCATAGGCAAATTACAAACATTTTAAGAATTATCTGTCTTTAATAATACAAAAAGTATTTCAGATAAAATACATAGCTACTCATTTTATAAAGCAAGCCTCACCAAAATTTGACACAAATATTACAAGAATGAAAGATAAGACGTCAATACAGTAATAACTGCAGACTTTAAAACACCACTTTCAACACTTGACACACCTTTCAAACATCAAATAAACAAAGAAACGTTGGACTTAATCTTCACTATGGAACAAATAGACCCAATAAGTATTTACAGGACATTTCATCCAGTGACTGCTCAATGCACATTCTCCTCAGCACATGGATTATTGTCAGGGATAGACCATATGTTAGGTCCCAAAACAAGACCTAAACTAAAAATACAAGTCTCAAAACATTCAAAAAACCCTGTCTCTACTAAAAATACAAGTCTTAAAACATTCAAAAAAGACTGAAATAGTATCAAGCATCTTCTCTGACCACAATGGAATGAAACTAGAAATCAATATTAAGAGGAACATTGGAAACTATACAAATACTTGGAAATTTAAAAAGTATATTCCTTAATGACCAGTGAATCAAAGAAGAAATTAAGAAGGAAATTGAAAAAAAATTCTTGAAACAAATGAAAATGGAAGCCCAATGTACCAAAATCCATGGGTTACAATGAAAGAAGTATTAAGAGGAAGATTTATAGCTATAAGTGCATACCTCAAAAAAGGTGAAAAACTTCAAATAAATAACCTAATGATGCATCTTAAAGAACTAGAAAAGCAAGAGCAAACCAAACACAAAATTAGTAGAAGAAAATAAATAATAAGACCAGAGCAGAAATAAATGAATTTGAAATTAAGAAAACAATAACAAAGATCAAGGAAACAAGAGGTTTTGAAAAGATAAAATTGACAGAATTTTAACCACACTATTGAAGAAAAAAGGGAGAAGACTAAAATAAAATCAAAAACGAAAAAGGAAACAAATGATGCCACGGAAAGTCAAGGGTTGTTAGTGGCTACTGTGAGCAACTATATGCCAATAAATAGGAAAATCTACAAAAAATTGATACATTCCTGGGTACATGTAACCTACCAAGATTGAACTGTGAAGAAATTCAAAACCTGAACAGACCAGTGTAACAAGTACTGAGGTGGAACCGCAGTAAGTCTTCAGTAAAGAAAAGCCTGGAGCCCAATGAATTCACTGCTGAATTCCACTGAACATTTGAAAGAGAAATAATACCAATCCTATTTCAGAAAAAAAAAAACAGGAAGAGAGAATATTTCCAAACTCACTCTATGAAGGCAATATTAACTTGATACCATAACCAGACAAAGACTCATTAAAAAATGAAAATTACAGGCCAGTATCTCTGATGAATATTGATGGTAAAATCAGCAAAATACTAAAAAAGTGAATTCAATAATACATTGAAAGCATCATTTATCATGACCAAGTGGGACTATCCCAGGGATACATATGTCAGTTAACATATACAAATCAATTAACATGCGCAAATCAATGTGATATCTCTTTTTTTTTTTTTTTTTTTTTTTTTTTGATACGGAGTTTCGCTCTGTTACCCAGGCTGGAGTGCAATGGCGCGATCTCGGCTCACCGCAACCTCCGCCTCCTGGGTTCAGGCAATTCTCCTGCCTCAGCCTCCTGGGCAGCTGGGATTACAGGCATGCACCACCATGCCCA
>CAUYOR010067020.1:0-13828 GCA_963573925.1 Callimico goeldii
AATACCACATGTTCTCACTCATAGGTGGGTGTTGAACAACGAGAACACATGGACACAGGGAGGGGAGCACTACACACTGGGGTCTGTTGGGGGGAATAGGGGAGGGACAGTGGAGGGTGGGGAGTTGGGGAGAGATAGCATGGGGAGAAATGCCAGATATAGGCGAAGGGGAGGAAGGCAGCAAATCACACTGCCACGTGTGTACCTATGCAACTATCTTGCATGTTCTTCACATGTACCCCAAAACCTAAAATGCAATTTTTTTTAAAAAGGTGCCAAATGACAATTATGAGAAAGAAAACCTTGCGTTACACACTCTCCTTTCCCCAAGTGATAGTGCTCACTTATTGGAAACCAATCGGGCGTGAGGGCCTATGCAAAGGTTCAGTGATTTGCTCAGAATGGCATGACTTATAAATGCCAGACTCAAGATCCAAAACCAAGACTGTCTCATGATAAATTCATTTTCTCAGTATATACTCAACTCTTATTTCAGCTTATCTTTATAACGACCCTGGGATTAAGCAGAGCAACCATTGTTGAATTCACTCATTTATTCGCTATGCATTCATTCCTTCAACAAACACCTACTAAATGCTCGCTATGTGCTAGTCATTATACTTGAGTGGATGCAGAGACTCGGGGCCAGAGAAATTAAGTCTTCTGAATGACATTCTTCCTTGCACTCTTCCTGTTTGCATTTTTCCAAAATATCTTATACTGATTATCTATATTCAACCCAGAAAGCAAGGCAATTTAATTATTCAGGCATTTGTACTGTCATGGAATGTTTTCGCAGGAGACAAAATGTTTAGTAAATTATCAGCCTGAATAATAGCAGTACTCAGTAATTATGAGCAGCAGACTGAGGCTGCATACAAATGGTGCTTCCAATCTTGCTGTATACAATATGAGACTCCTTATAGTTTGTGAATTTACATAGAAGCAGTGAACCTTGGTGACAGCAACACCTGAAACACAGGAAGCCATTTCCTTTGCGTAACTTCTTAGTGTGTAGATTATTACCAGATTTCCTCTAAGAATCCAAAGCACCTAATGAGTGTTTCGCCCAGTTCAATGACTCAGGTCAGTGATCTGGGAAGAATGAAAGGAAGAAAACATGAGTGTGGCCAGCAGAACGTTAACAACAACAAAAGCTTTTGCTCAGGGCTATTGGAAGGCAGGGATATTGGAGAATGGCGAGGACTGAGGCAGAGAGTAGATACTGAGTAAAGTCAAGGCAACATTAGGCATCATTCACTTTAAGGGAAGGAATCTGCTGACAGAGTGTCAGCATCCCAGCCACACCTAGGCAGCCTGAGAGAGAAGAACTTCCTTTTCTTGCAAAAGGTGAGCTTGGGTTTGCACACTCATCACAACTGCTTAACATTTGAAATAGTTGAGAAGTGGTTTCTACTTCCACTTTATGCTTCGAAAGTTGAAAATATTTTCTACTTTCCATCTTATGCTTATGTGACAATTCGTGTTTATTGCGATTATCGTCTGGGCAACGGGGTCTTTGTATTCTGACACTCGGTTTAGTTTCTGGGTTTGTTAGATTGTAAATAAAGCATTTTGTTTAAAGTGCTCAAACTACACAAACTTCAAGTCAAAAAGATCCTAAAGGTAAAAAATGAAAATAAAAAAGTACCAACTTACATTAGAATCATTACAGCCAATGGGTGTAAAGTAATCTCAAAGTGTTTGTGATCATATCTCTCCTTATAAGACACTCCCTAAGAAGCGTTTTATTTGAGATTAAAATCTATAAGCTTGGGTGAAAGGCAGTGACAGTATGATAAAGTGGGGTGGTAAATTTGAAGTTAAGTCCAGAATTTAAATTTTACTTTCATCGCAAAAGATTGGGGAGATCATGGGCAAGGCTCTTCACTTTAATGTTTGTGATTCATATAACTAGCATGTCCTCAGTTTCACTAGGGTGCGAGTACAATTGGTCTGCATGAACACTGAAATTTCATTGGCTTTCTGTCTATTTCTTACATAAACTCCTCAAAATCTCATTCAGTTATTTTAGGAAGTTCATAGATGGTCAAATAAGATCAAGACCATGTCTGTTATTTGGAGCATACTAAATGGTATCCCGCTGTCATTCCTGCCTCCTGAAGCTCCTCACATTCACTGCTGACAATCAAACTTTGAAGTCCATTCCAAATATTCTCCCTCCTAACATTTCAAAAAGCCTCCTCTCAAACAACTTCTGTACCCAGAGCATGAAGCTACCAGCAAAGGATCCCATAGAGTCAGGGACTCAAGGGCATTTTAACTGGGATTGAGAAAAACGCTATGGCACTTTGCTTGGGCTGCTGTAACATAGTATCATATGAACTGGGTGGCATATAAACAACATAGTTTTATTCTTTCTTACAGTTCTGGAGGCTAAAAGTCCAAAATCAATGCACGGGCAGATTCAGTGTCTGGTGAGGTTCCTCCTTCCGGTTCATAAATGGCACCTTTTTTGCTGTGTTATCAAGTGGTGGAAGGGCTAGCAAGCTCTCTGGTGCCTCTTTTATAAAAGCACTCCACCCACTCAAAAGGGATGCACCCTCATTCCATACTTACTTCCCAAAGGCCCACCCTCCTGATGCCACCACCTTGGGGGATAGGATTTTGACATAGGAATTCAGAGGCATGCAAACATTCAGATCATGGCAAACACCTTTCCACCCAACTGCCATAACCCTGGACGTTGCAGTGTGGCTAAGGAAGTATGAAATACGGATTATTAGGACCATATTTCTATCTCATGGACTCCAGAAGAAATCAACCCTTGAGCTTTTCCCAACCCCCATTTCTCTGAAGGGCTCAGACATGAATTCTGTGGAGCTGAACTGCGCAGAGGTTGTCACAACTCTTTGCTGTCCTCTCTCCAAACTTGAAGTGCAAGGACTTAGTCATAGCACATCCTCTTCAAACCCTACCACTACCCAGAGTTCTTAAGAAATGTGGGTCAGTCATTATATGGCCACTTTTCCTTCTCTTAGGTTGCTTCTTAACCTGGGGGCTTCAACACTTCAAGAGAAACAAGAGAAAGTCATTTCCAATTCAGGAGCATGGGCTGAGATCAATGTGTCTTGATGCCCCTAGAGTCAGTATGAAGAAGGTTGCCCGTTTCCCTGTAGTGGCTCCAGTCTTACCGAGGCAGTCTCTGCCTTGGCAAGTTTTACTGACATGTCTACCGTGGCAGCGCTTGGTCCTCAAATCTCTACAGGCTCCCTTAGAGCGGAACAGGACATGGATCAGCTAATTGCAGAGACTCCCACTCTGCAGGCTTCCAAGTCTTAGGAAGCCCCATTATTATGCCTTTTTTCTCTGTTGTACCCTCCCTCTCTTTTCATTTCCCCCAGGAACAGCATTGTAATAACTTTCTTCCTTTCTCAGATAATCCAGGTTTACCTACTGAAGGACCAAGACCAGGAGTCACAGAATCTGTGTTTCTTAAAGGTTGACATGTCTGTCTGATTCACAAAGTAGTTTATAACATTTAAGCCAACATCAAAAACTAGAAGATTTTACTCTTTGTCATTTTTCCTAATAAATCAATCCATCTGATGAATCGAGTTCACATTCCTGCATGTTACCAGTGGGCAGTGACCGAGTAGCACTTTAGACAGGACACACACTTGCCAGTTGCCCACAGTCCTCAGCACTCCCTACTGGTTACACCTAGCGCTCTTCATTCCTTTACGGTAACTGGTTGGCTTTTGTAGTCATCAGAGTTTGCAACCCTTTGCCTGGACCTTACCAATAAAAACTACACAGCAAGATTTTCTTTATTTGGTGTTACTGTATTTGGCAACTTTTAGCTCTGAAATGCAAAAAGACTTTTAATATTTTCTATAATCTGAATGCTTGTGTTCCCCCAAATTCATACGTTAAAATGCAATCACCAAAGTATAATGGTATTAGAAGAACCTTTAGAGGCTCTGCCTTCCTGAATGAAATTCCCTTAAAAAGAGAACCCAGAGGGCCAGCTCATTCTTTCTACCATGTGAGGACACAGTTAGAAGGCACCATTTATGACCTAGAAAGTGGGACCCCACCAGACAAATCTGCCCTGACCTTGGACTTTGCAGCCTCCAGAACTGTGAGAAATAATTCTCTGCTGCTCATAAGCTACTCACTTTATAGCATTTTTCAGAGCAATCTCAACAGACTAAGACAATATTCCTCTGGGCATGAGCACTCAGAAATCTAGAATATGAGCCCTGATCCAATATGGGCCCTCTGGATGAGGATTCAGGAAATTACCTTTTTTTATGATGAGTCCAAAGTACTATATTTTGTATACCACGTTGCTAAATATGACCCTTTTACCTTTACACCTCTTGGAATCCTGTAATATGTACAACTGTGTCCTCTTCTAACAAATACACCCTCCTCTAACATGCTCTATTCCCTGCATGTGAAACAATACATGCAAAACACATGCCTGCCTCATCTCCCATCATCAACCTGTAGCGACGCCAGTCTGATCACAGCAGATTCCAGCAGCAATAATACAATGCCCACTACTCGGAGGTGTAAGAATCAGATTATGTGTTTAGATACTGCCTTTGCCATCGTTTAACCTCTCTATCGCCCATCCACATTTCAATTGCCTTAGCCCATCTGTTCAGATGTATCAGAGTCTAATAAGCTGTTGAGAAACCAGATGGATAATTAAGGCTGCAGAAGAGAATAGGGGTATTAAGCATCCCGTGGACACATCCCCTAACTCTGTCCTTGGAATCATTGGCTACGAATCATTCCCTTGAAAACCAGAAAAAAGTAAATTTAAGTCACGAGCCTGAGTTTTGAGGGCAGAACCTAACAGAGCTCAAGATTTCCACCGAACTTTAATCTCTGCTGACTGACATCAACAAAAACACAATCCACCTCTTCGGATTGTGTAGTGATGAGAAAACAGGTGGGAGTCCTCAAGAAAATAGGATTTGCCTCACTTTTATGGAAGAAAATAATCAACCTGACTGTATCTTAGAAAAAGAGAAGTGAAAAGGTGAGTCTGCCTCTAACATCCTTTAAACTTCCTCCAAAAAACACATGCGAATACAGGGTATTTCGATTTACTCATAATCAAATGAGACTAAATAATTATAAATTTATTCATATCAGTTTCTATACCAATACCTCACTTTGGTTTTGTATGAAGAAATGTCCTTTCCCCTTTTCAAGATAATTTATTCACTTGTATTCGAGCCTTGATTCTGTTTGCTCATCTTGCCATTACACTTATTCCATTAATATTTCTTTCATGTGTTTTTTTCTCCCTGCTCTCTCCCCCTCTCCCTTTCTGTCTCTCTGAACTTCTCCATGTAATTTTACAGTTAAACTTTTCTTCCACATTATAAAGAAACACACACATATATACATTTTGACTGCTCTGAGACAGACACTTGTGTAACTATCGATATCACTTTATCACTCTTCTTCCCATTATAGCCGGACCACTTGGAAAACCAATTTACTCATGACCTTCATCCAACTCCCCATTCATTAATCCAACACACGACTAAAATTACTCTTTTCAAGGACACCAATCCATTTTTCTCATGTACACTTTGTAGCTAGTTAATGTGGACCTAATTTCATTCTTAGTCTACTTAACATATTTACCTAAATAAAAATGTCCTCTTAGATGCTCTATCTTCCCTTTGAGTCCAATGTGCCATGGAATCTGGGTCCTTTTCCTATATTTTCTTCTCTTGATCTTCATAGTTAAATTATTTTGCTTTATTTTTCTTCATAAACGTTGGTGGTACCCAACATTCTCTGCTGTGCCAACTTTCCACTTCAATAATCTACCTGGGCAACCTCATCCAAGTGCAGGGACTTAACTATTGCCTCCATCCTGATGATCTTCAAATCATGTACACTGCTACGCAACAGATCTCTTTCCTGATATTCTGAACTAATACCCAATTGCCCATATAGGTCATCCTGGAGATATTTAGCTCAATATAGGTAGAACTGAAATTAAGCCCAACTTTCCTCCTAGGATCTGTAAACTGGGTATTGGCATTCCCGCCTGGCAACCAGTCACCTAAGCCAGGTTTCACCCCAGGTTTCTCTCTCTCCTTTGTATCCCACTGATCATGAAGGTTTTCCAAGTCTGCTTCACGACAAAGGTGTTCCGTCAGGTACTCTGTTTGCCTAATTGGGCTGTGGAACTCCTTAACAGATACTCGTGGCTTCATTCTTGGCCTGCTCCAATCTATCTTCCAAGCCAAGCCATCTTGCCTGAGGTTGTCACATCATGTCCCTGCCCTAATTAAACCTTTATCATTTCTTCAAGGTTAAGTCAGTAGCATGGTTGTCTTGGCGCTTTATGATCTGGCTTCTGGTTACCTGTCCAATATCATTATCTGCCTTTTCTTCCTTGGCAGTTTGGAGCATATAAAGTTCTGAGGACACACGATTTTACTGCCTGGCTTCATGCCTTTACCTGTCTTTGTCATCTATCCTCACTCCCCTTTTCTACATTAAAAAAACCCTGCTCTTCCTTCTCTCTTCTTGAATGCTTTCCTTGAGTACCTCATCTCTGTCAGCCACTTACTACCACAAGAAGGTTGAACATTCCCTCTTTTGCATCTCCATCTGCTTTTATGCCCTACTGAAGCACCAATCACACTAAATTTGTCAATTATCGTTATCTCTCTTCTAAAAACAGGATCTGTAAGAGAGAAGCATTATGTTTTGTCTTTGAATCTTTGGCACCTAGCGTGATGCCTGACAAATAGCAGGATGTTAATAGATGAGAAATAAATGGATTTCATTTAAAAACATGCGATAAGAGCTTAACAAAATGCTATAAACTGGGGAAATAAGCATGAGTTGGTACTCAGAGGAACTTACAGTCTAGTGATACTTGAGTGACTTACACAAAAAAAATTACAACAGAAATTGTTGGATGTATTGTCACTGGTGTGACTTCATAAAGTTAATTAGAATGTGTTATCGTCTATTATTGTAAGTACCCAGATTTGCATAACAGATAAGATAGGAAGCAGTTATCTGCTTGTCACGAAGATTACTATTTTGTCAGATTTTCCATAGGATCACTCGAAGTTATCATAGTCTATACAAAAATAAACAATTCATAGCAAGTTTCTTACATATCGATTGTATAAGGTTAGGTACTCCACACCTCATCTTTCCATAGCCCAGCTCTTTTCTCACCCATAGGACATTCAAGAGCGATGCTCGAATAACTTAACAGCCTCCAAAAGTAAAAATCAAGTCTGGTCAAAAACAAAGGACATAATGCAGTAACAAAATTACTTTCCAAGATTTAAGAACTGGCATGCTGAAAAGGTGAAGCCAACATCCATATAATTTTGAAGCTATTCCTTTACAAAGGTTCCAGAGGTGTGTACTATCTGAATTACACAAAATTCCAAGCATATTTCACTCATTCATTCATTAAACAAATATATTTAAAAGTGATTCTGTTAGTCTAGAGTGTCTTATGCCAATCAGAAGAGCCTAACTGCCCCCCTCAATGGTATTTGTTCAGGTTGGTCCCAGCACAAAAACGCTTGGGACCCTTGTTTCATGTTTGAAGTAATCGGTGTCCTCTTAATCCCCTAAATATGATCGAGAAAGAATATCATCATATTTCTGTTAGCTACCATCTTGCAACCATCAAGAGAAGCAGCTTTTGGCAATTACCTACCAAAGGCCGGGGGAGGCAGGTGGATGGGAAAGGGGGAGATGTTGATCAAAGTACAATATTTCAGTTAGATAGGAGAAAGAAGCTGCAGTAAAGTCTTGCAAAGAATGATAACTATAATACATAATACTACACTGTGTATTGCTTTCTTTAAATTTAGAGACAGGGTCTCTCTCTGTTACCCAGGCTGGAGGTCAGTGGCACAATCATAGCTCACAGCAGCCTCAAACTCCTGGACTAAAGTGATCCTCCCACCTCAGCCTCCAAAGCAGCTGTGACTATAGGTGCACACCCAGGTAATTTTTAAAATTTTTATTTTGGAGAGATGAGATCTTGTTATGTTGCCCAGGCGGTACTGAATTCCTGGCTCAAGTAATATTCTCACCTCAGACTCCCAAAGTGTTGGTGTTACAGGCATAAGCCACTACACCCAGGCTTGCACTGCATATTTCAAAATTATAAAAAGTGAATTTTAAATGTTTTCACCACAAAAAGTAAGTATATGAGGCGATGGATTTGTCAGTCTCCTGTGTTTAAGCATCTTACCAACCAACATCATCTTCAGCACTCTCTGGCACTCACCATGCAGTCCAGAACTTCTCTCTGTACCACAGACACATGACATGTCTCCTCTAAGGACCCTGCGTTAGCACCCCTGCCTAGCTTCTCTTCGGCCTCCTCTGCATTTAGCACATAATTTTTCTGGATTCATGTCAATTTACCTTTACCAAGGAGACTTCCTCTAAGCACTTTGCTATGTTAAGTCCACACGTTACCTGCTTTCATAGCACTCCATGCTTTACCTTCATGTCCTTTTCACAGTAGCTAATGATACATTTATTTGAGTGATTATAAGTTAATATCTATCTCTCTTGCTTAACTGTTAACTCCATGAAGTTTCATGGACATGTGATTCTTTATTTAAACCCAGAACGTAGCATAGTGCCTGACACATAAGATTTTAATATCTATCAATCAATATGCAAATATATCAGCATGACTCTTTCTGTAATATAAATGTAGCCACGATCCCTTAGGTGTTTCCTTGCCCTTCACAATGTCACTCGCTGAAGAAAAAAGTACTCAAGGAGCCCTACCACTCTCTGGTCATGTGACTGTGAAGCAAGTCACTTACCTCCGTAATTTATTCTCCTTTACTCAGGTTTCTCCTCTATACTCAGTTACCAGATTGTTTTTTTCGTGTGAATTTTACAAGCTCTTTAAAAGTGGATACATTTTTGCCCTTCTTTTAATCACTAGAATAAATTGCTTTCATTTGATAACAAGTTAACAACTGAACATCACAAAATGTATTTGACAGAAATCATTTGCGTCTTTTCCTTACTTCTTATTCTCCTTGGCATTTTTCTTAAGTAAGAGATTTGCCCAAAAGGCATATATGTTGGAATAAATCTGTGTTACCATGGTAATAACCAGAAATAAAAGCAATGTAAAAAAATGTGTTACAGCCTTTTGATTACAGTCAGGAATGAGATCTAAAGAGAATTATCTTCAAAATTAAAAATCTTCCCAAAGTAGAATCAAAAGATCTAATACTTTTTTTTTTTTTGCCTATAGTCTACCTGTTTCATTCTGTTGACAATCAGCCAGAATTTCAGTAAATAATCAGAAGTCATTCAAAAATATTTGTATATGGAAAATATAAACAGAGAATGCTCCAGAGGATCTTCCTGCTGAAACTGGGATGGGAGGTTCTCCCACCCAGAAAGAAGCACTTTCTTTTCTGCTGTATTGATGCTCTTTGTTTCAGAAGAATGAGGGCTCTGGCTACCAGCAGCTGAACTCAGGCCTCATGCGGAAAGCAAGCATAAACCAAGTTAGACACGTGTTTAGTCCTTTTCTTCTCTCTTAGAGTTAGAGAAAGAGTGGGGCCAATGTACATGCTTAGTGCCAAATCCTCGGCTTTACTGAGATTTGATCAAGAGCCAAACGCTGTGCTAACAAAAGAAGACACCATGACGACTGAGACATGGCTCTGCCTTTAAGGAGCACAGAGTCCAATGTGCAGGAGAACTTACGACATGGCAGAGGACAGAAGAGGGAGAGGAATAGAGTCATCAGTGTAGTACAGAAAGAGGGGTAAGGAAACAAGGGCCTGGAGTTTTTTATAGAAAAATCAATGCTTGTTGGAATCTTGCAGTACAAGTAGGATTTGCCCAGAAATAAAGGAAGTGGAAGCAAGAGTAACATTGAAAACATTTAACTGCCTGCACAACCTGGTCACTGACCGATTCTTTACTCTGGAGCAGGGTCTTGAAACCCCACTCCCCGCATGACAGATGTCTGACTTGTTAGACTTACAGGGAGGGAGCAAAAATTCCTGTAGAAAAAAAGACATGGTTGTGATAACTCGTGTGTTCGTATAAAAGCATTTTGATATTTTAACAACCAGTGTATCTGTGTTCGTGTGTATTCACTAAATATCAATCAATCCTGATTTGGGGGAGAAACTTATAGACAGCAGAAACCATCTGCACGAAACACCGGGTGCCAAGAGACCATGGAGAGTCTCAAGCTGCTCCAAGTTTAAACCCTGCAGAACTGAGACCGAAGGAGATGATGCTGAGGAGACAGGCAGAGGCTCATTCCTGAAGATCATCAAACTGTTGTCAGCTGATGGTAAGACAGAGAAGACTGTAACCTAGGCAGGTGAAGTAGTTAGAGTCATATTTTAGAAAGATCACTTTGGCCATAGAATGAAGATTAAATTTGTGGAGACAAATGTCTGAAAGCAAGACAGCACAGTAAACCAACAAAGACTCAGTAAAGGCGGCATCTGTTTACAGCAGCAGGGCAGAAGAGGTTCTCTGAGAGCCTCTCCCTCTCCAATACAACTAGAAACTGGATAAAATGACTAGGATCACATGACAGTAAGGAAAATTGTCAACAAATAGAAGAAAGAGAAAAGACAGCAAACTGAAAAGAGTCGAGAACAGGAAGCTCTCTGAAAGCAAAAGCTGGCAACCAGCTCGGGGATCCAGAGACCAAGCCCAGGTCTAGCCTCACCTCACGGAGGTGAAAAACAGACCTGCAGTGAGTGGGGTAGGCACGTGTTACCCCACCGCAGTGTGGCCAATATGCCCAACTAGCCATACAATCTATCCATTTTTTTCTTGTCTATTTTGAGGCTACTTATTTAAAAATTACATGCTCAGGATGGTTCTATCTTCCTGTTGAGGGGAATCCTATATAATTATGTAGCAAATTTCTAAAATATTGATTTCCCTGAAATCTATCTCGTCTGCTGTGAATACAGTAACTTTTTCCTTTGGTAGTATTTGTCTGATAAATTTTGTTTTCTTCCTTTTGCTTTTAGTTTCTCTGCATTTTTATGTTTATTTAAGCAGAGCATAGTACTTACTTTGCTAATCTGTATGAATCTTTCTGCTTAAACTAGAGAGCATAGCCTTCTTGTACTTACTGTAATTACTGACATATCTGGATATGTTTTTACTATCTTGGCTAGCACTTACTATTTTCCTTGTTTGTTTGTTTGTTTTTGTGACAGAGTTTCGCTCTTGTTACCCAGGCTGGAATGTAATGGCGCGATTTCAGCTCACTGCAACCTCCGCCTCCTGGGTTCAGGCAATTCTCCTGCCTCAGCCTCCTGAGTAGCTGGGATTACAGGCACATGCCACCATGCTCAGCTAATTTTTGTATTTTTAGTAGAGACGGGGTTTCACCATGTTGACCAGGATGGTCTCGATCTCTTGAGCTCATGATCCACCCACCTCGGCTTCCCAAAGTGCTGGCATGACAGGCGTGAGCCACTGCGCCCGGACTTTCCTTGTTGTTTACGTTTCTCTTCTTCCTTTTCTTGTCTTTACTGGACTAAGTGCATTTCTGTTTAAACTCACACTTTATTGGTTCCTCTACTGACCTGGAAGTTGTACTGGTTGTTCACTGTTTTGAATAGTTGCCCAGCTATCATTTTAGTTACCCTTTGTGGCATGTTACAAAAATGTACAGATACACCACTCCCGACAAGAGGAATACATTCTGAGAAAGGCATGGTTAGGTGATTCTGTCCTTGTCTGACCGTCGTAGAGTGTAATCCACAAGCCCAGATGGTACAGCCTGTTACACACCTAGGCCACTGGAAATGCTACTGTCCCTGGGCTGGAGAGCGCTGCAGCAGGTAACCGTCCTGAACAATGTAGGCTAAGTATTTACGTACCTGGCCATGTCTGAACATAGAAAAGGCACAGTAAAGTTGTGGTTTAAAGGATAAAAAATGCTGCGTCTGTATATGGCACTCACCATGAATGGAGCTTGCCGGTCTGGAAGTTGTCCTGGTGTCAGTACGGGAGTGGAGAGTGAAGTGAAGGGACTTAGAATACACCGCTGTAGATGCTGTAACCACGGTACGTAGGCTGCACTACATTTATTAAAAGTATTTTCTTTCCTCAGTAACATATTAACTTCAGTGTAGAGTCCAGATATGTTAGCAACAATAAAGAGGGGGCCTCAGGGTGGGGGAGAACAGTTCTGAGAAATGGCTAACCACAAACAACCAGCTTGTACAGCGTCCCGTCTCCAAATATTTCATTCTGTACAGAGCCCCAGCAGCATGACCTTATCTGCCCGTAACCTCCCCAGCACAACCCTATAAAATGTTCCTCTAGACCCCAGCTCTTGGCAGACATTCTTCTCCCTGCTGTACTGCCCGTTGCTTTCTTGCAACGTGTCTTCTTACTTTCTCTAATAAATCTGCCTTTCTTTACCCACCACTATATTTGTAAATGCTTTTACCACCCACAATGCAGGCTCCAGTCAGGCACACCAGTGACACTTACCTTACTGTAACTCTTTTACTTTATCAACGTTTTAATATTTTTAAACTTTCTGCTCTTTATGGTAACAATTAGCTTAAAACACAAAGCCATTGTACATCTGTACAGAAAACTTATGTCCTTACAAGTTTTTTCTATTTTTAAGTTGTTTTGTCTTTAAACTTTTTGTGAAAAACCAAGATACAAAACACACACTAGCCTAGGCCTACACAGGGGCAGGTCAGGACCATCGATGCCATTGTCTTCCACCTCCACATCTTGTCCCACTGGAAGCAATTCAGGGGCAGTAACACCTGGAACTGTCATCTCTTGTGATAACAAGCCTTCTTCTGGAATACCTCTAGAAGGACCTGCCTGAGGCTATCTTTTTAAGTAGAAGGATTGCACTCAAATATAATTAAAGTACAGCAAATACATAAACCAGTAATAGAGCAGTTTATTGTCAAGTATAACGTACTTATATGTACACAACTGTATGTGCTGTACTTTTATATGACTGGCGTCACGGTGACTGGTTATGCCAGCATCATCACAAACACATGAATAATGCATTGCAAGATGCAGGGACCAAGAGAAAGCATCCCCTTTGCCCTCTGAAAGTTTTCTGAAAAAAAACAACGCCCAAAGGGCAGATTAATTAGAGAAAAGGCATATGATATTTATTAACATGTACACTGGGAGAACTACAGAGAGATTACCATCCTCCTGCCCCAAATGGATTCAGAAGGTTATAGAACACCCTGACAAAATGGATAATGGGAAGTGGGAGAGAAGAGGAATTCTGTTGAGGGAATTACTAGGGAGAATAAATGAATCTGGGAAGAGAGATGAACTGTACAGTATCTTGTGAAACAATCTGTTCAGGTGTAGTTATATTCTTGGTGCTAGAGGGAGAGGAAGAATAAAACAACTGTTTTCCTTGGTGGGTACGGACATCAGGTAGATGAAAGAATTTAACAACTTTATCCTGCGCTTTAAGAGAGACGATGGGGGGTTAAACAGGTCCTTGAGATGTTAAGGCTTCATCAGTGCAGCATGTCAAAGCACCACTTCTCAGGTATGTACTACTGAGTCCCAACGACTTTGAGGTCACTACATCTATGATGTCACTAGGTGTCAGCTCCATCACGATCTACAGGACCATGGTGTTATATGTTGTCTGCTGTTGGCTTAGAATGTCATGAAGTCGTGCATGACATTTTGACATCTATATTTTGTCTATATTTATGACATTATGACATCTATATTTTGTCTATATTTATGACATTATGACATCTATATTTTGTCTATATGACATTATGACATCTATATTTTGTCTATATTT
>CAUYOR010067025.1:0-32107 GCA_963573925.1 Callimico goeldii
TTAAATTTTCTTCCATTTTGGCCAATTTCCGTTTCAATAACTATGCATGGTTGGCTCCAGACTAGCCTATGAGCCCAGTACAGTGGCTCACGCCTGTAATCCCAGCACTTTGGGAGGCTGAGGTGGGTGGACCACTTGAGGTCAGGAGCTCCAGACCAGCCTGGCCAACATGGTGAAACCTCATCTCTACAAAAATACAAAAATTAGCTAGCCTTGGTGGCACATGCTTGTAATCCCAGCTACTGGGGAGGCTGAGGCAGGAGAATTGCATGAACCCAGGAAGTGGAGGTTTCAGTGAGCCAAGATCGTGCCTCTGAACTCCAGCCTGGGTGACAAAGCAAGACTCTATCTCAAAACAAAAACAAAAAAAATAGCCATGTATGGTGGCAGGTACTGTAATCCCAGGTACTTGGGAGGCTGAGGCAAGAGAACTGTTTGAATCCAGGAGGCGGTGGTTGTGGTGAGCCAAGATCCTACCATTGCACTCCAGCCTGAGCAACAAGAGTAAAACTCCATCTCAACAAACAAAACAAAAAACCTAAAGAAATATTTGGGATTCGATCAAAACATTCCATTAGTGCTAATAAATTAGGCCTCATGTTGAATTACTTCAGTTTAGTACTATATGACAGTAATGCTTGGTTGTATTTCAGATATCGCTACAAATAATCTGCAAATATACAAATGATTTACAAATAGATTTTCAACATCATTTCTTGTTTTTTTTGAGATGGGGTCTCACTTTGTTGCCTAGGCTGAAGTGCAGTGGTGTGATCTGGGCTCACTGCAACTTCCGCCTTCCAGGTTCAAGAGATTCTCCTGCCTCAGCCTCTGTGGTAGCTGGGATTACAGGCATGAGCCACCACACCAGGCTAATTTTTTCCACCTGCATTGGCCTTCCAGAGTGCTGGGATGGTACGCGTGAGACACCATACTCAGCCCATAATGTCATCAAAAAAGATTTGTGGGGTTTTTTTTGAGACAAGAGTCTCACTTTGTCACCCAGGCTGGAGTGTAGTGGCCCAATCCCAGCTCACTGCAACCTCCACATCCCGGTTCAAGTGATTCTCCTGACCTCAAGTGATTGACCTGCCTTGGCCTCTCAAAGTTCTGGGATTATAGACGAGAGCCACCATGCCTGGCCTATTAAAGATTAATAAGTGGATTATTTTCTTAATCCATTTTGTGCTGCTGTAACATAATAACTGAGTCTGGGTAAATTTTATAATTTTGTCAAGACAGAGTCTTGCTCTGTCACCCAGCCTGGAATGCAGTAGTGTGATCTTGGCTCACTGCAACCTCCGCTTCCCGTGTTCAAGTGATTCTCCTGCCTTAGCCTCCTGAGTAGCTGGGATTATAGGTGTGAACCACCATACCCTGCTACTTTTTGTATTTTTAGTAGAGACGGGGTTTCACCATGTTTGTCAGGCTGGTCTCGAACTCCTGACTTAGTGGTCCACCCACCAAGCCTCTCACAGTGCTGGGATTACAGGTGTGAGCCACCGTGCCCAGTTGTACTGGGTAGTTAATAAAGAGCAGAAATCTAGTTCTCAGATTTCTTAAGACTAAGAAGTTCCACATCAAGGCACTGACATTTAATGTCTAGTGAAGGCTGCATCCTCTGGAAAGGAGGTAAACTCTGTCTTCACATGGCAGAAGGCAGAAGGGTAAGAGAGGACCAACTTCGCTGTCAAGCCCCTTTATAAGGGAACCTAATCCTATTAATGAGGAAGGAAACCTCCTGCCCCAGTCATGTTTTTAATTGTACTTTAGGTTCTGGGGTACATGTGCAGATCATGCAGTGTTGTTGCTTAGGTACATACATGGCAAGGTGGTTTGCTGCCTCCATCCCCCCATCATGTATATCTGGCGTTTCTCCCCATGTTATCCCTTCCCACCCTCTGCACCCCCTGATGTCCTTCCCCTAAGCCCCCCCAACTAACCCCAGTGTGTGATGCTCCCCTCCCTGTGTCCACGTGTTCTCATTGTTCAACACCACCTATGAGTGAGAACATGCAGTGTTTGATTTTCTGTTCTTGTGTCAGTTTGCTGAGAATGATGGTTTCCAGATTCAACCATGTCCCTATAGAGGACACAAACTCATCGGTTTTTAGGGCTGTGTAGTATTCCATGGTGTATATATGCCACATTTTCTTTGTCCATTCTATCATTGATGGGCATTTGGGTTGGTCCAGGTCTTTGCTATTGTAAACAGTGCCACAATGAACATACATGTGCATGTGTTTTTATAATAGAACAATTTATAATCCTTTGGGTATATACACAATAATGGGATTGCTGGGTCAAATGGGATTTCTATTTCTAGATCCTCGAGGAGTCACACACTGTCTTCCACAATGGTTGAAATAATTTACACTCCCACCAACAGTGTAAGAGTGTTCCAGTTTCTCCACATCCTCTCCAGCATCTATTGTCTCCAGATTTTTTAATAATCGCCATTCTAACTGGCATGAGATGGTATCTCAATGTAGTTTTGATTTGCATTTCTCTAATGACCAGTGATGATGAGCATTTTTTCATATGTTTGTAGGCCTCATATATGTCTTCATTTGAAAAGTGTCTATTCATATACTTCACCCTTTTATTAGAATGGGTATGTTTGTTGTAGTTCTTGTAAATCTGTTTTGGATTCTGGATATCAGCCCTTTGTCAAATGGGTTGATTGCAAAAAATTTTTCCCATTCTGTTGGTTGCCAGTTCATTCTAATGATTGTTTCTTTTGTTGTGCAGAAGCTCTGAAGTTTAATTAGATCCCATTTGTCTATTTTGGCTTTTGTTGCCATTGTTTTTGGTATTTTAGTCATGAAGTCCTTGCCTATGCCTATGTCCTGAATGGTTTTGCCTAGGTTCTCTTCTAGGGTTTTTACGTTGTTGGGTCTTATGTTTAAATCTTTAATCCATCTGGAGTTAATTTTAGTGTAAGGTGTCAGGAAGGGGTCCAATTTCTGCTTTCTGCACATTGCTAGCCAGTTTTCCCAACACTATTTATTAAACAGGCTGATTTCTACAAAAGGCATATGAAGCACAAGGTTGAAAGTTTGGCAGAAGAATTGATTGGCTTCTCTAAGTTACCATTCTTTCTAATCAGATTGTTATGAAGATTGAGAAATAAATAGAACACAGATGAAAACAGTTTATAATCTGTAAAATGCTATATTGAAAATAAGGTATAGGATATACTGTATCAAACTTTCAAATGTTTTGTATCTGTGCTAACCTTGGAAAGGGTAGCACATCTAACTGCTATTAACCCAGAATGACACAAGACTGGGAAGCCTTCAATCGATGAAAAATGTGGGCATACATCAGAGCACACATCACAGGAATAAGGCATTGATACAAAACAACAAAAGCACCGACAAACTAAAAGCAGCTGGCTCCAAAAGACACGTTAGAATTACACATGGATGTTCCATTTTTAATGTCACATTTTCCCCAACCTTTGCCATGTATTGGTCCCTGACATCAAGATTATAGCAGATGGATTTGGATTATGGAGACCCATAACCTAAATTTGATTTTATAAATATGTGACACTCTGTTATCCAAATATTTCACTTATACTGTGCTTTTCTATGTATTTATAAACCCTCTCTCCAAAATGTATTTTAGGAGTATCATTTAAGTAAATAATAAAACTTGAAGCCAATGTCTGTCAACATAATATTCCACTGAATTTGTTCTTTTCTACATTTGTATAATTAGTAGGTTAAATTCTTATATTATTCTGTTAGTATATTATCTTCTCACTTTCAGACGCTTATACAGTGTCTATAACAGATGACCCTTGCCACTTGCAAATTAAGAAAATGTATCTCCAACATTTTGTTTGGAATTCTCTGTCTTCTTTAAATCTTACAGATAGATAACAGCATGCTATACTTTAAAAAAAATCTTTTTTCTCTCAATGCAGGCTATTAGCCATGTATATCTTATCATATGTTTTACCCAACATGCCTCTTCTCCCAAGCATATTTGCATATGAACTTTACAGTGGAATAAAATATTTTGTTGTCCAGCCTGACCAACATGACAAAACTCTACCTCTACTAAAAAAAACAAAAGTCAGTCCAGCATGATGGCACTCTCCTGTAAGCCCAGCTACTTGGAAGGTTGATGCAGGAGAATCACTTGAACCTGAGTGGTGGAGCTTATAGTGAGCTGAGATCATTTCACTGCGCTCCAGCCTGGAACAGACCCTGTCTCAAAAAAAAAATAATTGTTTTGTATTATAACAACTATGTGTGCCTTTCTTTTTATTTTTCCTTGAAGAGGACATAACCTTCTTTTCTCATACTAGTTCCCTTGACCCACACTCACGTGGCCAGCAAGGGTTAAGCCCTACATGTTTTTGCCTTGTCTGTATCTTCAGAGGCAGAGCAGCATAAAGGGGGAAGATATAGCTTAGTTAGCTTAGTTACCTCACCGACCACAAAAATTAGTGAGCAAAAATTAGAGGGTTGGGGATGGAGTTATACATCATTGTGCACAGCATGATGCTGATGAGCAAAGCAGTCTTTAGGAGCCAAAAGTACATAGCTGCACCTCCCCACATAACAAATGATGATACAATGGGCTACAGTGAAGAGTAAACCTGTATCTATAGGACAGACAACGATTTCTTCCCAACATGGTAATTTCACTCCAATGTATGACAATCCAGTATGTCAATAGTCAAAAAGAGACGAATGTCAAATCACACAGATAAGAAATCATAATTTTGTTTTACAGTGTTTGACTTTTGAAACATCTGTCTTTCTGGAAATATATTATCTATCTATCTATCTATCTATCTACCTACCAATCATCTATCTAGATATTATTATATAATCTAAAAAGTACAGACAAAACTCCTATAAGGAAAGTAAAGACACTCCTCAAATCCCAGTATTCAACTTAAAAAATATATTAACATTTTAGATATCTCAATTTCTCCGTATATGAGTATATACATAAGTAGTTCTAAATGATGTAATGTGGTATCTTATATTATGTTAAAACAAATAAAAAATAATTTAACTTTTCTAGAATTAAATGAGAGCAAAAAAAGTATTTTTTTGTAAAAGATATTAATTCCCGTAAAAAAGTCGAAGGCAAAATAAATCTGTATGTAAAGTTTCAGCATCTGGTAGCCTGCTGCTCTAAAAGGTTAGAAAGAAAAAATACCCACATCTCTCTAATTCCCACAGTTAACACTTTAAAATTTCTGTGCCTATAACATTTATACTCTGTCCTGCAACTAGAGCACCTATGCTGTTTAGTAGGTCTTATATTGAAATGGTTCCATTATGGAAGACAGTGTGTCGATTCCTCAAGGATCTATAAATAGAAATTCCATTTGATCCAGCAATCCCATTACTGGGTATATACCCAAAGGACTATACACTGTTCTATTATAAAGACACATGCACACGTATGTTCTCTGCAGCACTGTTTATGAGAGCAAAGACCTGGACCAACCCAAATGCCCATCAATGATAGAATGGATAAAGAAAATGTGGCACATCTACACCATCGAATACTATGCAGCCATAAAAAACAATGAGTTCGTGTCCTTTGTAGAGACATGGATGAATCTAGAAACCATCATTCTCAGCAAACTGACACAAGAACAGAAAAACAAACACTGCATGCTTTCATTCATAGGCGGATGATGAACAATGAGAACACTTGGGCACAGGGAAGGGAACAACACTCATGGGGCTAGGTCGGGGGTAGAGGGAAAGGAAGGAGAGGAACAGTGGGAGGATGGGTAGGATGGGGAGGGATAACACTGGGAGAAATGCCTGATGCAGGTGTCGGGGTGGGGAGCGTGGATGGAGACAGCAAACCACCATGGCATGTAAGTACCTATGTAACACATGTACATATACCCCAGAGCCCAAAATACAATTTAAAAAAAAAAGAAAAAAAAAGTTTCTTACTCAACACCAGTCATTTGGCCACAATTTCTTTATTGAGCACTTTCAATTTTCTCGCTGTTGACTTGATTATATCATTTGTATTCCTGAAGTGCTGGATGCATGACAGAACCTGACTTGCCCAGATTTACGGTCATATTCTTCAGTCATACTTTCCCTCTAAACTTTTGAAAGTAGCATTTTCTGACTCTGCTTCCACTCCTTTCAGTTGCTTTAGTCTCTTGGTGTCATGGCACTTATTTTAGGGAAAAATACATTCTCTTGGCACCTAGAATTATATGGTATCTCTTTTTTATATTTTGTTCTAGATTTTCTAATACTCGACGGTCTGTATTGTAATTATGATTTGGGTATGGACAGTCCGTTGCGTCATGTTTTTCTGTCTATATTCATTGTTTTATAGTTGTTTCCAATGACTTTTATGAGAGAGAAATAAATTTAAATTTCTATTACTTCACCATCTTTAGGCAGAACTTTTGATAACTTATAACAATACTTTCATGTCCATTGCCTGATGAATATCGTTATAAAAATGAGCTAATTTATACTAATATTACATTAAAACTGCATTTTTGTTATGTTCCTCTACCTTTGCTTGTATATCACTCTTTCACCAAGCCTTTTGACTGATTGAGACCTCTTCATCCTTCTGTGAATACCTTATATTATTCTGTATATACTAGGCCGGCTTTTTCTTATCTATATTCTTCTCAGTTTTTGGTCTTCCTAAACCTGATATGCCTTTCTTTACTGATGCAATATTTTTTCTTCCCCTCTTTAGTATTTCCTCTTGTTTTTATTTTGAGTTTCCTCCTGCTCTCTTTTTTCATCTTTGTTATAGTCCATCCGTCCTTCCTTCCTTTCTTCCTTCCTCCCTCCCTCCCTCTCTCTCTCTCTCTCCCTTTCTCCTTCCCTCTCTTCTTCCCTTCCTTGTTTCCTCCTATATCCTTTCCCTTTTTATTTTTTTATTTCTAGAATTGGTTGATTCAAGATTTATTTTATGATTTCACATATTTTATTTTTCTTTAGCTTTACTAAGGTGCAATCACAAAAAAATTATATATTTATAGTTTTCTACATGGTGTTTTGAGATATGTATTGCAAAATAATTATCTCAAGATAATATATCCATGACAACACAATTATTTTTTATAAAGGGTGAGACCACTTAAACGCTGTTATTTTAGCAATTTTCAAGCATGCAACACATTATTATTATTGTTTGTTGTACTTTAGGTTCTGGGATTATGCAGGATTGTTGATCATCCAGGATGTTGCATAGTTACATACATGGAATGTGGTTTGCTGCCTCCATCCCCCGGTAACCTATATCTGGCATTTCTTTCCATGTTACCCCTCCCCAACCTGTCCCCACCACTGTCCCTCCCCTAGCCCCCGCCAACAGACATCAGTGTGTGATGCTCACCACCCTGTATCCATGGCAACACATTATTAACTATAGTCACCATGCTATACAATAGATATCCAAAACGTATTCATATCATCTAACTAAAACTTTGTACCTTTTAACAACCATCTCTATTTTTTCTCCCTCTCCACCCAAGCCCCTGTCAACCATCATTACTGTTTTATTGAATAAAACATCATGGTCTTTGTTCGTTGACTCATATTTACCTAAGATAATATTATTTCCTTCCTTTTTAAGTTGCTATTCACCGATAGTTCTACCAGTGCTCCTTTGAAGCAAAAGAGTTTTTGCCTCTGTCCTTAATTATGTTCTTTTACTCTGAATGAATTGCTATAAAATTTGAAACTGCCGGTTACTAACGAATACCGTGATTTAAGGTCAAGAACTCAAGTTGTAGTTGAACACATCTAGCTATTTTTACACAGATTTTATAGTAGAGCTACATTCTGGGTCCTGGAGGAAAAATTACAAGGCCATTTGCGTCTTCAATAGGAACTAAGTTTTTACATTAATATACAGTAGATACAAAGTGCTCTTTTTAATACACTGTATGCATTTTAGGAGTAAACTCTTTTACATCTTTTATTGATTTTTGATTAACAGAATTTTTTTTGAGGTGGAGTCGCCCAGGCTGGAGTGCAATGGCGTGATCTCGGCTCACTGCAGCCTCCACCTCCAGGGTTCAAGAGATTCTCCTGTCTCAGCCTCCAGCATAGCTGGGATTACAGGCACCCACCATTAGGCCCAGCTAATTTTGTCTATCTTTAGTAGAGATGGGGTTTCATCATGTTGGTCTCGAACTCCTGACCTTGTGATCTACCCTTCTTGACCTCCCAAAGTGCTGGTATTACGGGCACTAGCCTGTTTCACAGGAATTTTAACTGTAAGTGTTTATGCCATTTTGACTTTATTATTTCAGGCAACTTCAAAATGTCTTCCATTTTGACTTACTATCTCTAACTTCCAGCCATATTTTTCTGTTATTCCCCAACAGAGATTACATGAGAGGTTCGTGGTATCTACAGATCTTTTTTTTTAATAGGAGTGGCAAGAATGATTTTTGGTGCCTGCCAACATCTGTTGTGTGACTATATATATATGTTATATATACATATACAGTTATAAATATAACATGCTCTTATTTAACATGATTATTGATAAAAGAATCAAAAGTTGGCTTACCTCCTCGCTTGTTTATCTTGGCATAGCCGGGAGAATAGCTACCAGACATGGAGGAGGAGCTGCTGAAAGACACATGGGGGAGTCCAGACACAAGGGGCTCATCACATTTTTCTAAAAACAAAAGACAGAGAGAGAGAGAGAGACTCAATAAATATTTCTAAATAATGATTGGTATGTGTTGGTTAAAATAATCCTTGAATCTGGCATGTCTTTTATAAATCTTTGAAACAACATTTAGCAAATGAACTTAAGCAATTCTGTTATACTAAACATAATAAAATACAGGACCAGTTTATAGAACCCTCTAATTTTAGGAGGAAAACCACAGCAAAGTACATGACTCTGAAGGACCTCAACTCAGATTTGCTGTCTGAGAATCATGAGTAACAAGCTTTGGTGTCTGGCATCCCCTGGAAATCTTCAAGTATTTATACATTACAGGAATAGAGCACTAGAGTCACTGAGGCTGGGGGAGGAAAGACAAAGAGGACTCCGACCAAAGGTAAAAGACCAAGAATGGGAAATTGCTAACCAACACGTACAACATTTCAGCTACGCGAGATGACTACGTTCTGGAGATCTCATTTGCAATATTATAACTCTAGATAATAATGCACACTTATCAAGGCATATCTCATGTTACATGTTCTTACTAGAAGAAATAACTAGACATCAGCAAGAGAATACACAATAATCATCAACTTGAAAATTATTACTGCCAGAAAAGTTAATCAGTTTCCATCATACTCAGCCAATCAACTGCACTGGAACCAGCAATAGCTCAATTCCATTTGTAACACTTTCTGCACTTGGCTTTTGTAATGTCATTAACATTTTTTTTTCTTTTTTCTCATTAGCTGCTTGCTCTCTGATTCCTTTGATGGATCTGTCTCATTTTGCTAATGCGTAAGTGTTCCTAATGTTAACGTGGCCGGGACTCTCTGAGTCTACCCTCCCTCTCTGGGAGAGGGCATGGAGGGCTACATCCTCTGATTGCCAGAATGTTCCAAATCCTACTGCCTCGCTTCAACTCCATAGCTACAGAAGAGGCGCACACAGCTTCCAGAGATCACTGTCACAAAAGACTGTGCAGTCTTTCTGCATCCCCTCTCACTCTGCTACAGTTCTTCCACCTGCAGCACTGAAGAAACACTTTTAAACTGTAAGTGAACAGGTGGCTGCTATACTCAAATGTTCTCAGGCTCCTGCTCTCAACTTGGCATACTGTTCATACTGGTTGAAGTCCCCCTGCCACCACCCGGCTACCCAGTGGTCTACGATGGCCACAGCACTCCTCTCATCTCTTTCCCCATGTCCTTGTCCTGTCTAGCCACAATGGCCTCATTCCTCTTCCTTTAAAAACAAGGCTGCCCCTGCTGTAAGTCTTTGCAAAGACTATTCCAAGTATCCTCTCTTGTCACTTTTGCCATTGTAGATGTGCTTTGCTAGTTCACCCAGCATTTTGTTGCCATCAGCCTCTGTACACACAGCCTGCTCGATTTTCCGCCATAACACTTAGCACCAACTGACATATTACGTTGTTACTCATTTAATCGTTTTGTTGCCTTTCTCTCCCACTAGTCAGCAAGCTCTATCTGAAATGAAGTTTTAGATAGTTGACCTAATGCTTACTCTTCAGTGATCTGAACAAGGGTACTTGGCACACACTCTAAAAACATTTGCAGAATACAAGAATGACTGTACTAAACCCGATGAACCTCGAAGAGTCTGGAAGCATGACCTCATATTAGAACATGACACAACTCTTAATTTTTAGAGTGGTGGTCTTAAATTCTCAACAAACATTTATGCTCAGAACTCTGTTTAATAAAACAGAAAAGTTTTCCCTATATAGTCAAACATAGTTTCTCTCTCAGAAATTTATAAGCAAAAAAAAATTAGCAGCAGAAAGAATAAACTAATTGTCTTGTAAATTCAATTAAGTGAAGTCTCAAATGACACTGGAGAAATGAATTATTATATATTGTCTCACCACTCAATTTTATACAAATTGGAAATTAAAATGAGTAAATTCATCTTCATATAATATTTTTAAATTGTTTATTTGTCTTAGTTATACTGCAAGCACCTCTGGGAAACAGGGCATGTGTATATAAATAAGTCCCCAGAAAGTTAAATGTGAAAGAATGAAAAGAACACAACATTTGCTTTAAAAGTATTAATTCACAAAGCTATCATCTAAAGTGAAGAATTTCATATTAATTGAAAACATTTACTTCTCTCTTTAGCTGTAAGTGAGCACAAACATACATCATTGATTTTCTTACTTTTGATGCATTTGAGTATAACATTTTAAAATTTTCAAGATAAGTTTTGCCTTTAATTGGAGTAATCATTACTTCTACTGTTCCCATTATTTTAAAAATGTGCTAACATTCACTCATTTTCATTTCACTCATTTAAATATGCATCAATTGCCTATGTTGGGCCAAGCACTGAAGTGCAGCTGAAGGTGAAATTAACAACGTCCTGCCCTTGTACAGCATATGTTTTAGTGGGAAGAAATGTCTCAACAAAAAAATGTTAATTTATATTATGCTATGGTTATTAATACTAGGAAGTAACATTAAATATAAAACAGTGGGCAGGGAGGTTCGGGGTGAGGTGGAAAGGGAGAGAATTGCTATTTTATGCTGCCTTGTCAAGGAAAGCTTTGACAAAATGATCAGGTAGCATTTGAGTAGAAATATGAAGAAAAGGAGGAAGAAACCCACATGAGAAATCAACAGGATCACGCTAGGAGAAACTTGTCCTAGGCCATACATGCTCGATCAGGCTAGCCGATACTTGATAATAATGCATGACACATTTCTAAAGGGGAATATCCAATGCATATATATTATTGCATTTAATGTAATTAAAATAAGTTTATAATTGCTTAAATGATCCATCAGCTAATTTAAATTTAGAATTTAAATGTAACATTTATAAAACCATAATATAGAGTTATTACATTAAACAAATTGGCTTCTGTGACCAATTGATCAGAGTCCCAAATTTTACATGTTTTGTACTAATCTAAAAAATCAATTAAAATCAATTTTAAAAAATTTTAAAAATTAAAGTAATAATTTAAAAAATATATATATAATTATTCAAAATAATAGAATTAAATTGAGATTAGTGAAGATCAAGGCAAATAAGATATTGTTTTTAAAAAGGTGACTGACTGAAAAATTATTATCAGAATGTAAAGCACTCACAATTTCACATTCTTCCAAATTAAAACATAATCTATAATCTTATTATGAAGCTAAAAATGTTACATTTACTATATTTTCTCCTGGAGAATATTATGCTGCATTTTGCTGTTCTCACTACTTTGGACAGATTATATGTATGTGTGTGTGTGTGTGTGTGTGTGTACCCCTTTCCTACAGGTAACACACAGGGAATATGAGTAAATTTAACGAAGTTTCTCTCAAGCTCTGAAAACTCCAAAATAGTGTCAGTCACCAAGGGTTAGCAGACTACGGCCTGCAGGCTCAATCCAGCTCACAGATTGCTTTTGTAAACAAAGTTTTATTGGAGCACAGTTACACATCATGCATTTATGTATTTTCTGTGACTGTTTTCATGCAGCGGTAGAATATTGCAACAGATATCATATGACCCACAAAACTAAACTATTGACTCTCCGAGCTTTTACAGAGAAAGTTTCCCAACTTCTTACCTAGTGTAACAAGTATTGAAGGAATTTAGGAATCAGAATGAATGATGATTACTTAAGAGCGTCAGATACCGTATAAATAATGAATAGAATCGGAAGAAATTAGAGACTACAGATAGGTGGAAAGAGGGTTAAGGATGTTTTAGGAAGGGGGAACACCTCAAACAACGTGAAAGAAACCACAGTGAATTTGAAATTTCCCAGGGATAGCTGTAACAGCACTCCACACAAGCACATATTGCCATACTGACTATTGCATTATACTATCCATTTTTATATCCAACTGTAATAATGGTTATTACTCGTTATCCATTCCAAAAGTCTCTTTATTGTTGTGCTAAAACACGGATCTCAATCTCCCACAGACATTAAATACTATGAAATCAGGCAAATCCATAGAGAGAGTTAGAATTTTTACATAATAGTAAAGGAGGGAAGGAGAGAGAGAAAAAGGGAACTAACATTTGAAATAATCCAGCATTGTATTTTCCCATACTGGGATGTCTTCCAAAACTACAGCCATATACAGCTATGGCAAATATTTGGTCTCCAGTGTACTTCCTTTCCAGGGAATCTTGGATGAAAACTAGAAGAGCAGATGGGCCTTGAGTTTTATTTTCACATGATTTCAGTCAATCATGAAGGCAGACTAGCTATAAGAATTCTGTACTAACTCAAGCAGGAGCAGAGAAAATTATTGGCAAATAGACATGAAATAGCTGTTGCCCTTTACCTAAAAGGTATAGTTGAGAGGTTTGGCTATTGGCAAGGGATATTGGCAAGAGTTTACAAGATTGAAGGATTTCAGACTGCATACAATTGACACGAAAGCATGGTTTTCAAATGCATCTCTGCTGAAATACGATGTCTAAAAAAATCTTCACAAAACAATATATGTTTAAGCTATAACACTTCAAATAGATGTTTTATATGACCCATTTGGTAACATAAGCCAAATGGAGGAAAACAACTAAAATCAACAAATGACTCAAGAACAAAGCAGTGCTAGCTGAACAGAAATTCTAGCAATAACATCCTCATTTTTGTATTAGGAAAAAAGGCATGGCAAAGGCACATTCTGGGTTGAACACATCACTCGGTCGTCTTATGTATATATTCAACTTCCACCTTCTGAAGTTGGAGCTACTCTACCTTTGCCTGTACATTTACCTGCATCAAGTTGTATGGTTATTCCTTCCCATCATCAGTAGCACAGCAGTTACTCCAAGAGGTCTTTTATCTTCCTCCTGATGTCCAATTCAGGGTTTCTAGTGAATGCAATAACGATCAGAAACGTAGGTGGGCAGACAGCATGGGGACACTTAGGGTGCAGTCCTGGATCACAGAGATGGGACACCAGACCCTGAAATAGACATCAGGGAGAAGACAAAAGACCTCTTGGAGGAACTGTTGTGCCACTCGGGAAGCCAGAGAAGAGCTTGTTATTTAGCCTGTAATTCAAGATAGTTTTAGTCATAAGAAGCAAGGCAGGATGGGAAGCAGAATGCAAGTTTCTTGGAGGTTTGGCCGAAGCTTCTTTAGTTACTCCTGATGCATGCAAGCCCAATTTTGTTTAAATTTAATTTATAATTTACATTTTCTAATTTTCACCTATCACATTTTTCTTTAATAACATGGAAAGTACAGGAAAGAGAATATGATATTCTCTTCTAATTTTTAAAGTGATTTTTTAGACACACTTAAGGGCCAATTTTTTTAACTTAACTTTGTGTAACAAATACTTTTTGGTGAAAGGCATGACTTTCAGAAGTAGCAGCATGCTCCTTAGAGTCAAAATATTTAGATTCTATTCCCAGCAACATAAACTTGGGCAACTTGTTTAAACCTATTTTATCCACAGTTTCCTTATTTTTTTTATTATTTCAAAAGCTTTTTTTTCCTGTTTTGACTCAGTTGTTCTAGATTTTTAAATCATAACAATGAAAATAAATGGTTAAACAATCAGAGTTATTAAAGTATGCCACAAAAATATATGTTTCTTCTTAGGGCAAAAAACCCATCAACTCAATCATAGCAACTCAATCTATTTTATATATCTTCAATTATAATATATTTTTCTCTTAAATTTATGGTTCATACATTGCTTTTGTGTATCTCTTGTTCCAGCTTCCCTGGACTACTTTTAGCTATTGAAAATAAGATACGTCTTTCTCTTGCTCCCATACAATTTCAAACAATACAGATAAAGAACCCTAGTAATCCACAGAATTCATCACTTTTACTAGTCTTCATAGTACATATACACACACACAGATACATTTAACATCACATATATTTAGATATACACACAAATAAACAAACAAAAATCATTTACCATCTGGTCTTCAACATATTTTTTCACTTACTGATTTATCATAGAAATTGCCATGCAAATATAGCCTCATTTTTTGCATTTCATTTTATATTAGAGAATTTTTATTATTTATATTAGATTCTGCACGGCAGAGGTAGCTAACTTTGCACATAAAATATAAAAGTGTTAGGTCATTGCTAAAACATTATATAATCGCATTGAGAATTAATTATTTTCTCATAGAGTCTATGAATAAGTTCTATGATAATAAGAATTTATCAGAGAGAGTGTCCATGAAGAGAAGTACAATTAGTTTGTCATCAAATGCTAATTTAGGAAAAAGCTAAAGATAATGGAATTGGAATGAAATCAACTGATTGGTATACCTCATCTGACACACAGTGACAAATGCTAAGCGAATAAAATAAATTCATCTGCCCTCCATTTTTCTTTTCACTATATCTTTGTTTCCTACCAGATGGAGGTGACTCCATTTACTCTTTTCTTTGATTTTCCATTTAATGAGACAAAGTTCAATGCACTACCATAGTATAGTGGTGAGCACAAATGAGGCAGCCTTCTCTCCTCCCATCTCAATCCTTCCAATTTGGACCATGATGAATACACAGATGGCAGAGATCATTAAACCACAATCAACAAATCAATGGATAGTAATAGCAATCATTTATTGACTACTTATGTGATAGGCAAGCAAATATTTTGAGTGGGTCATCTCATTGAGTTATCACAGTAACCCATTGAGATGGGTGTTATTACCATTTTATAGAGGAGGAGCCTTCAGATCTCACAGTATATTAAAGTCAGGACAAAAAAAATGTATATGATTACTAGGCCTATGCTTTTGAAGTCTAGTTTTCTGGGACAAATGGCTTCTATAGTGACTTCAGGTAAAATCCATATATGTTGCATTGGGCTACACAGAACTAATAATATTGAAATTGTCAAATTGTTCTCACCACCTCTCATTTTGATACTAAGAATTTAAATGAAATGTTACCCTGTATAATAATATTGCAGCAATTTCAATATTTTGTGTGCCACATTAGACCCACACCTTTTAACTGAAAGAGGTTTCTACAGTTTTAAATAGATGTTCTCACAGAAACCCAAATATAATCAGCAATTTAATGGATATGTCTACATTGAATACACTCAGCAAAATACATCAACTTTATTTCATTTATTCATTCAATAAATATTTATTGGGCACTTATTTCCTGCTTCTGTCTTTATCTCCTTACAATCCATTTTCTTTACAGTTACCAGATGGGTTTTTTAAAACTGGGCATCAGATTTTGCCATTTCCTGACAACTTCCTGGTGGCTTCCCCTCTTATTTAGTATAAAATCCAAGCTCCACTAGGCCCGAGATGGTCTGGCCTTGAAGATATCTCTGGTGCTATTTTATTTCACTCTGTCTCTGGATCACTAAGCTCTAGATTCACTGTCCCCTCTTTTTCAGACACACCAAGCATACCCTTGCTCAAAGGTCTTTCCATCCTCTCTGCTTTCCAGCTAAAATTCTCTCTACCAGATCTAAAAGAGCTGGTTTCTTTCTACTATGATTCTGACTCAAATACCACCTTCACTTTTTCTGACCAGCTCATCCAAATTAACCGACTCAGTTTCTGTCTTCATTCTCTTGAGACATTGCTTGCTAGTCTATCACACTGTTCTGTTTCATAGCACCCACTACAATCTGAAGTTATCTTGTTTGTTTTTTAATTTATTACTTTTCTTATGATTGCACTATAAATACCATGAGATGAAAGCAGGTGCCTGACTTGTCCACTCTGCATTCCCAGAGCCTAAACATCTGACATGCAGCACAACACAACCTTGCAGAGAGTCGTTGAATCATTGAATGACTGACAATGATAAAAAATAAATCCATCTAAAAGCCAGAAGGCAAAGTACTTCCTAGTATTGACTATTGAGATGTATTCACTTCACCTATTTAGCTTCTAACCTGCATGTTTATATTTTCCATTTTAAAATCTGCATTGAGTGTTCTCACTCATAGGCAGGTGTTGAACAATGAGAACACATGGACACAGGGAGGGGAGCATCACACACTGAGGTCTGTCGGGGGGACCTAGGGGAGGGACAGTGAGGGGTGGGGAGTTGGGGAGGAATAACATAGGGAGAAATGCCAGATATAGGTGATGGGGAGGAAGGCAGCAAACCACATTGCCATGTATGTACCTATGCAACAATCCTACATGTTCTTCACATGTACCCCAAAACCTAAAACACAATAATATATGTATATATTAAATAAATGATTTGCCTTGTGAATTGTACAATGAAATTTATAAAAAAAAATTTAAATAAAGGGACAAAAAAATTAAAAAAAAATCTGCATTGCAAAAGAAAAATGTTTTCATTCCATGATCTTATACATAGATCTTCTTCACTGTATCCCACAAAAGAAAGATCATCTAGGGTCTTCAACAACTTAAAATGACTTGTAATTTGGAATCCCTGAATTACATAGAGGGTTTGTCTAACTCATCAGTACAGTATATGACCCTAGAACTTTTAAAATATCTTGGCTCTAGCAAATGAGTTTTTTGAGACTTGAAGCTATTGACTATTGTGAGTTAGCTCTTTTACATCTATTTTTAGTCTTCAGAAGAACATAAGATTTTGGTGTTCCTAATGTAACATTTTCATTCTGTATCACTGAAAATCTATTATGATCAATATTTGTTTATGTGTTGATCTCTCTGCTGATAATCCTCTCTTGAGGTAGGGAATGTCTTTATATTCCCAAAATGCAATATTGAACACAATATTGCATTTATTGTGTTCAGTATTTTTCAAAACATAGAAATTCTTCATGTTTTAAAAATACTGAACATGATAAATGCAATATTAATAACTTATGACAATGAATAAATTCAATTTGTTTATCCTAAAAATTAATTCAGATTTCTTTCATTTTCTTTTTTGGTTTGTCTAATAGCTGTATTTAAAAATAATAATGAAATGAAAGTAGTATAGCTAGAAAATCGGTCATGTTTAGAGGAATCTTGGTTGTAAATCAAATAAAGAATTATCTGATCTGCATGTACCAAGGGCAAATTACTTCGAGATGTAGTTCAAATTTTGCTGGACATTTAACAGCTGCAGCATATTTCCAACAGATGGTATAACAGATGAATCAGTTTCAAATTATCTACTGAACTGTAATATACTAGAAATGAAATAGATTTGTGAGGGTTTTTTTTTTTACATTAAGCTTTTGTCTCCTCAAAGTTGATCTTCTAATTTAAAAGAAAAAACTCTACAACACAAAATAATAAAAATCAATTTTTACCCTTGGTGTAATCTGGAAAATAAATTGAATTTTTAATTTCATAACTTCATGCAACAAATGCAACAAAAGGAAATACATAGTATTCAAAAATTGAATCACCACCCATGAGCTAGGCAAATGTTTTAATCTCTAACATGGTGTCGACAGCAGTCTTTTCTTTTTTTAACTCAAATTCTGCAGTCTCATAAGAAGGCAGAGCTACCTAGAACTTTTAATAAACCAGTAACCTGAAGACTGTCAAGGTCAATTGCAATATGACTAACTGAACTTGAATACTCTTAAAGCTTTGATTGACTACCTTCCTATTGGCAGGGCTTATTTGGATTATAATTCATTGGTCCACTGGTAAATGCATTTTTGACTCTCTAGTTAATTTAACTGGTTAACTGAAAGTTAGTATTTAACAATAAGCAATGTACTTACTGACAAACAAATCTATTTCTTAGACTACTTAACCCATTTAACTTGAAATAACTAAGTGCTATAGGTAAGCATCTTCCCAGTGTGCTTTGCTTAAGTCACTTCAGATTAGGCCATACATTCAAGAGGTGCAGAGTGAACCATGGAGCACTAGAGAGCCAGTGAGAGTGAAGCTATAGAAAAATCTTTAGTCAGTTGACAGATGTTTATGGTATGATAGGTTAAAACAGTAGTCAATAAAACTATTTATAACATGGTCTCCATTTTATGAAATTGATATTTATAGGTAAAGAAATGATTGAAAGAATATGTAACCCAAAATGTCAATCTTGGTAATGAATTGATTGCTAGATAATTGTTGACCTTCATTGTCTTCTGTTTTCCACAGTTTGGAAATGTTCTTCAACTAACATATATTGATTTTATAAGGTTTGAAAAATAAATAGTATTAAGAATAACTACCCAGTGATGCTGAGTGCACAAATTATATCCATTTCCTTCAATGATGATTTATAGAGTACCTACAGTTGGGGGACAACAGTGAACAACATAGAATTTTATGTTGTAGTAAATATAAAAAAATACACAGTATTTCAGATGGTGTTAATCATAGGAAAAATAGGGCATGATAGGAAGATGAGGGATTTGAGTGGATGGATAAATATCCCTTAAATTGGAGATTTTAGAAGGCCTTGATAAGGTATCATTTTTAGCAGGACTTAATGAAAAGAGATAACAAGCCATAGGGTTATCTGATATCTGTGGAATAGTAATTCTAGCACAACAAACTCACTTCAGAAGGCTCAGGAGTAGGAACAAGGTGGGTATGTTCAAGGGTCTCAGGAGGTCATTGAGGATGGAGCAGAAGCATGAGGTAAACAAGAAGGAAAGTGGTCAGAGAGATTGCAGATGGGCTAGGAGCCAACTTTGTTGAGCTTTGTAGAGATCGATATTGTTTAGCTGTGTCTCCACCCAAATTGCAACTTGAATTGTAGCTCCCACAGTTCCCACTGTGAAGGACCCAGTTGGAGGTAATTGAATCACAGGGGCCAGTCTTTTCTGTGCTGTTCTCATGATAATGAGTAAGTCTCATGAAATCTGAAAGTCTTATAAAGGGGAGTTCCCCTGCACAGGTTCCCTCGTCTGCCACCATGTAAAACATGACTTTGCTCTTCTTCTGTCTTCCACCATGATTATGAGGCTCCCCAGCCATGTGGAACTGTGAGCCCATTAAATCTCTTTGCTTTATGCATTATGAAGGCACAGCTGTCTCTATTAGCAGTGTGAGAACAGAATACTACTGGGATTCTTAGGAGTTGGGCTTTAGTAACATTCAAATAATGGAAGCCCACATCAAGAGAAATGTATTTTGCCAAGTTTATTGTAATGAAAGTGGAAGTTTAATGTAAACAGTGTTACTTTCTATCTAGACATGATTCTATTAAAATTTCTATATAAAGACTGTCATAAGAGGGTTCAATTCTAACTAATCCAAATCAACTTTTTGTTTCTAATGAACAAAGAAAATAAGTTGAAAAACATTTAGTGCCCTGGGTATAAATTTATCTTCAAAAATGTAAGGATCTATATTAAAAGAGCATTCATTTAACTTGTTAATCTGTTTTATTTCTTTATTTATTTTATTTATTTAACCATAATCTTCCTTAAACATATTTAGATTTTGACACACATACTATCCTTTGAAGTGGTGACTTGAAAAATATTCCCCTTTGTCTCCCAATATCTGATTTCGGTTCTCCTTATGTCTTCAGTAATACAGAGGAGTTACTATTGAGTAAAATAAAAGAAGTTATATCCACTTGTAGAAGGCTCTTCTAAAAAGAAATTACCCAGTTATCCATAGCAATCGGATAATCGTAATTGAAAGGAGTGAATAAAGGGAGGAGACAAGGTACGTTCTGCTTGAAGGGGTAAGAACACTTTTAATGCTTTAAAAAAACATGATATGATAAGCACAATTTCACTCCACATAAAATGATAGAGAAGAGCACTCCAGGCAACAGCATCAATATCACAATAAAGCCTAAATATGAGAATGTATAGTGTCTTCAAGAAGGAATCAAACAGAAACAAACAGAAACTTAAAAACAACAACTGCAAATCACACTTGTTCTCACTGCCTAAAGTGCTCTTCTCCCAATTTTCTCTTGGATAACTGATCATGTCCTACATCAGATCTTAGGAGGAGAGTCCTTCCCTGAGTTCACCATCACCCACACTAAATTTAGTCTGCCTCCCTCTCTTTTCAGGGAACACAATTCTTTTCTTTTTTTCTCTTTTTGAAGCAATTATGACGATTAGTAATTCTGCATTCATCTGTGTATTCACTTGTTTAATGTCTGACTCTACCACAACTTATTAACCCTATGAGGGTGGAACTAAGAGTTGTATTGTTTTTGTATACTTGGCATATGGGATAGAATGTTGGCACAGTGGATGTGTGGAGGGTGGTGATCACTGAATCTACAGAAAAGATGAACAAAAGGAATGCCAAGGGAAAACTGAAAAATATCATTCATTTGATTCTGTTTTGAATACTCTCATTTTTCTTTCAACAAATCTGTATTGGATACCTATCTTGTTTGAACCTAGTTATCTTTGACTCAAGACCTCACAGGTTAGTAAACGTCATGCAATAAGTGTGAATTCTGTAGGCCTTGAGAAACCACTGAAATGGTTCCTTCATTGGGTTAGTCACATGATATGATTATATCTACATTTTAGAAGAAATGAAACATTGACATCTGGGTGGTAGAGCCATTATTGGAGGTATGTTCTAGAAAAAAGGAGACTATGATATAGCAGTGTAAATTACAAGTCTCTGGGTGTGGTGGCTCATGCCTATAATCCCAGGCATGTAAGCACTTTGGGAGGCCAAGTCAGGCAGATTATTTGAGCTCAGGAGTTTGAGACCAGCCTGGGCAAAATGGAGAAATCCCATCTCTACAAAACTTCAAAAATTAGCCAGGTATGATGGTGTGTGTGCCTGTAGTCCCAGCTACTTGGGAGGCTAAGGTGGGAGGATGGCTTGAGCCCAGGAGGCAGAGATTGTAGTGAGTCAAGATCATATCACTGCACTCCAGCTTGGGCAACAAAGCCAGACCCTGTCTCAAAAACAAAAACAAAAACAAAAACAAAAAATCCCACTAAATTAGAAGTGATACAGAGGTGAATAAGGACAATGGCCATGGAATGATAAGAGAAGAAAGTGGTGAAAGTTATTTTGGAAGGTTAGTGAATTTGGTTTTCAACCAGATGTGAGAAGTCATAGGAAGAAGAAAGACAAAAAAAAAAATCACTGATTTCTTAAGTGGATGACTGAATAGAGTGTGCAGTCATTCACTGAGCAACAGCCATAAAATATAGACTTGGGTTCATTTACTTAATTTATTAAAATAAGAGGTTTGACTCATTTAAGAACATATGCCAAGACTGCATCTTCACGCCTAATTGAATTCATGTTTTTGAATAAAATTACTCATCATAGGTTCTGTAACTCATGGGTTTAAACAATAAAGTTTGCTTAACTAGAAAACATAAAGCAAGTGCTATAGCACTTGTAAAAGCTTCCTAAGACACTTAAAATTCTCACTGACCTTCTTTCAGGCAAAACTACCCAAGGTTTATTTTTACATCTACATATGAAATTACTAAGCTTTATCTCTCTTACTGTGATACCCTACTGTTGAATAAGATATTTTCCAGAAAATATGGCTTTATTAATTGGTGTTATGGTAACTGCAAACTTTTTTCTGTAAAAGATTACCAGGAAAAGAAAGAAAGCTATGCACTAATGCCCTTCAATTTACAACTTCTGAAGGAGCTTCCTCTCACCATTTTTTAAAAATTATGATCTGTTCATCCTCCCCTTTCTAATGCCTCTGTCTTTAAGCACATACATTTTCCTTATTTTAAGAAGAAAGATTTTTTTGGTCACTGCTGACCCATCCTCTCAGAGTCAGGTCACTTGAATGAAGAGTTCTGCAATTCACCAGTAAAGAAATGCTCTGGGCATCTGGGGGTAAAGGTAAAAGTATGTTCCACTGATTTCCAGGATGTTTTATATTCCAAAGAAAGTTGCTTGCCTTGACATATAGTATTGATAATGTTTAATTTCTAAATAAAATTGTTTTTAGAAAGATTTTATGAAGAATCAAAAACTACCAATCTAAAAGAAAACAAAAATGAAATAAGTCATCTCAACACAAATATACACTCATTTTAGATGGAACGGAAGGCAGAAAATTGATTGGGTAGTTTTTGCCACCATCCCCAGTCATGAGTGGCAAATGGACAGTGCTTGTTAGTAGGAGGCTTTTGCAATGACCAAGTTGAAGCTTAACTCTGGTCTTGAAAAGGCAAGGACAGGATAGAGTGCAGTCTTGAAAGTTCAAATCGGGAAGGAAGGATCAAAAAGGAAGTCAGGTGTAAGCAGGATATGATTTGGCTGTGTCCCCACCCAAATCTCATTTTGAATTTTAACTCCCTCAATTCCCAAGTGTTGTGGGAGGGACTCTGTGGAAAGTAATTGAATCATGGGGCAGGTCTTTCCTGGGCTATTCTTTTGATTGTGAATAAGTCTCACAGGATCTGATGGTTTTTTTTTTTTTTTTTTTTTTGAGACAGAGTTTTGCTCTTGTTACCCAGGCTGGAGTGCAATGGCGCGAACTCAGCTCACTGCAAGCTCTGCCTCCTGGGTTCAGCCAATTCTCCTGCCTCAGTCTCCTGAGTAGCTGGGATTACAGGCATGCACCACCATGCCCAGCTAATTTTTTGTATTTTTAGTAGAGACGGGATTTCACCATGTTGACCAGGATGGTCTTGATCTCTTGACCTCATGATCCACCTGCCTCGGCCTCCCAAAGTGCTGGGATTACAGGCTTGAGCCACTGCACCCGGCCTGATGGTTTTATAAAGAGGAATTTCCCTGCACAAGCTCTCTTCTCTTGTCTGCCACCATGTGAGATGTGCCTTGTACCTTCTACCATGATTGTGAAACCTCCCCAGCCATGTGGAACTGTTAGTCCATTAAAGCTCTTTCTTGTGTAAGTTGTCCAGTCTCTGGTATGTCTTTATCAGGGGCATAAAAACGACTAATTCAACAGGCAAACAGAGACCAGAACTCAGGAGATCAAAGCCCCAGCCAGATTGTTGCGCTCCACACCTGGGATAACCTCTTCCATATCTGTGGTTCAAACAACCAGGAGTGCATGAGAAGAGAAGCACTACAATCTAGAGATTTTCACAGTTAAAAGGAGATCTTAAATCTTTTGTGGGCAGAAAGAAAGGGAAAACATAAACAAGGTACAGAAATGAGACTAATTAGAGGCTACAAAAAGTCAGTTTGATTAACATGCCAGGTGGGTTTGGGGAATTGTTAAGAAAAAGTGAAAGTGTGCTGATCCTTGAAAGGTAAGCAGAGAATTTGCTATCTCATCTAGAAAGGAACTGGGAACAATTAAAGATTTCTGAATGGAGATATTACAGAATGAAAGTGCAAGAAATGTCATTAAAAAAATAAACACTGCTTGGTTTTTAAGCTTCCTCAGAGAGGAGATTCCCAGAGAATGAATTCCAGATGGGAAAACAAAATGCATCTTGAGAAAACAATGTAATCAGAAATAAATAGGAAATGGAGACAGCCCAATCCACTGAATTCTGTATTGCTAAGATCATACAGCTACCAGGAGATGAGAAAAGTTGCTGGTTTTACATTTTGAAATAAGAAATAGAGCCATAGCAGTGAAAAATAAATGAGATGTGTATATTCATGACCATAATAATGAAGAGATGGCTGCAATCTCATAGAAACAACTCTACTATTTTCCCAACACCTACATCTTTACAGAAGCTGGCCTCCAAACCTGCATTTAGAAAACCTAAGTTCTAATTTCTATTTAGTTGTCAACTCTCTTGATCAAGTTACATATTCATGTGGAATCTCAGTTTCTCCATTTGTAAAGTAGGAGAAATGAACATCATCTTTGGGTCTCTTTCATGGCCAACATTTCTGGATTCTATAATGTCATGAGATGTTTGTGAGATGACAGAATTTTTTAAGTGAGTTTATTCCTTATTACCAAAAAAGTGCTTGCTTAATTATCACTTGCTTATATAAAGAAATTAAACTTATTTAAAGAACATTGTAAGACATATTCATTCCTAAAGGCTGATATGAATTAACAGCAAAACACTGAAAAAGAATTATTTTGCTCCTTTACCTTTTTACAGGTTTGAAGCAGTTACTGTGATCTAGATAAACCATCAAAGTAATAGATAATGACATTGCATTTCCTTTGTCAATAAAGCCTAGGACATGCTGCCAATTCTACTCATTTAAACATATCCAGATTTCAAGAAATTGTCATCCATTTACTGTTACCTTCATAGCACAAGTGGCTCATTGTCTGCTTAAATCATCACAATTGTTCTTTCTCTTGAAATATTGATAGTCAAAGGTGTCAGAATTACTGACTCAAAACGTTCATATTAAGAAATTGTTAAAAATGATGAATCCCTTGAGAACCAGTAAATAATAATAATAATAATAATAATAATAATAATAATATGATGCATCCTTAAAGGAATTTGGCATCATGATTACTCTATTGGATCACTTTTTAAAATTCTGAGTTGTTGAACTGTGGGGTGGATTAGAAATAACCACAAGGCAGAGTGCCCTGTGACGTGTATTGAGGAAGTAGTTCAAAAAAGTTACACATACACCTGTTACAAAACAAATGTGTAGTACTATTTAAAATACTTGGGTATTCATTTTAATGTTTCTTACATTGTGTAGTCCTATATTTTCAAATGTACTAAGAGTAGAAAAGAACGGAAGATAAAGATTTTAGAAAGAGCTGATATTTACAAATAGAGGACCTAGAATTGCATCCGGGTCTACCTCTCATTCATATGTATCCTGGGTACATTTATTAACATCTTGGAACCTCAGTTTCGATTTAGTGAAGCAATAATTCAATTAAAGTTAATAAAGTCTCACTATCAATAGGAAGCCTGTGTTTATTGATTGAGTTTGGAAAGTAGGTGGGTGGATCTGACAATAAATATCTTTTGCTTAATGGAATTTGAGAGTCTAGAAAGGAATATAAATATGAAAAGATACCTACCATATCAAGTGCTATCCTAGAGATATCAATGCCTCAATAAAGTGATATGGGTACTTACAGTAATACAACTAATTTTGCCTAGAAGATATTGTTATCAAGCATATCACTATGCTAATAGAGAGTTCAATAAAATGATATAAAATAAAATTCTTTTTAAATTGGAAAGTCATATTCCAATATTAGTTTCTTTCACTAATATAGCTTAATAAACAAAATTAGAGTTAACCACTTGCTTTTCTTCATAAATCTTTTAATCATAAATTCATACTAGTTAAAACATGAAATACTATTAGGTTTGTGCAAAAATACAATTTTGTAGGTAAGTCAGAATTACTTATTTTTTGCATGCATATATGTAAACCAATGGAGTTGATCAAAAGATTGTTTTCTCCTATTTTTGTTTCTATTTTCATAGAAAATCTATTTAGATTCTAGAATATGTTATTTAATTCAAAAAAGAGTGCAGATCAACTAATGAAGCCTAGAAAATTCTTTTACTCTGTTGTCCACTTTCTATTCATATTCATAATCTTTTTAAAAATGCTTACTAAGTATATTCTATTTTATAAAATGGACCATGATATGGCAAAAAATCATATGGTACTGAAGCAAGGCAGTCACTGTGGACCCCACAGGACAAGAGTTTCTTCTGTAGTAACTGCAGGAACGTCTATAACAGAGCCTCCTATAAATAGCACTGTATCATTTGAATGCTTCAATAAATCAGTTTACAATTTCATTCTGCACACTGTTACATTTTCTTGATACACTTTCTGACTCTGTGGCAAGCTAACCTAAAGAGGTTTGAATTATTTGTTTGCTATTAGTTCATCACTTGACATTTCATATTTCTTATTATTCAGAACATAAACATATGCACGCTGATACATTTTTCGAAGTTCCACTTATTGGGTAGTGTTATTTGAAACACAATATGAAAATGCACTTGACATGTTACCCCGGAGGTGACACAGCAGTTTGGGAAGAGAAATATAAACATCATTTATTCATGGCACAGCAATGTTCCCTTTTTGATTTGAGTTTTCTAATATCTTCAAATGCCACTGTATACCAATAACAATTTATTTTTCAGTGGCACAATTGGTGATGTGGAAAATACTTTTCTTGGATTTAAAAGAGCACATATATTAACACATATGCTTTTGAGTCCGTCCCTGTTCAGAATATAATTTCCTATAGATTGCAGACGTTCTCTACTGTGTCTGATTTATCCCTGTGTTTTTATAGCCAAAGTCTCTGACAACACCAATGATAGATACACATGTTTTAATGATTAAACATGGGTGCTTTTTTCCTGTCTTTTAGGATTAGAGTTCTAATTCCAATTACATCCTCAACTAGTACCTACCCCACAAATTCTAAATTCAATCCCACTGCAGGAGAGTATCACCCTAAAATACTACCAAAGACTGTATTCTGGTGTTTACTCTTATAAATTGAGCTAATAATTCATATATAATGGAGGTAAGAAGGTCTTTAAAATTTTGAAGCAGGTTTTCTCCTAGACTTGAAGCAAATTTAATGTGAGCAGCCACATTTTCTTTTATTAAGAATAATCTTTTACTTTGAGATGATTAGACTAAATGTTAAGGAAGAAAAAAGGAAAATCATTTTGAGAATATGGTGCATAGTTTCCAGAAAACTACAATTCTTGGAAACAGATCACCTAAAAATTAGTTCTTTCCATTCAAAACTACAGGGAAAGAATAAATAGCCTCTCTTTCCTAACCCCTGTCAACACCTGCTACATCTTTTACCCAAGATTCTGAAACAAATTGTAGAGATACCATTTGACTCTACTGCACAGCAATAGAACTATCACACAGAGAGGTCATAGTCAAGGTCAGCATTGCTATTGCAGTCAGATTCAGTTTAATAAAAGAGAGAGAGACACTAACAACCTATATTACTTAGTTTTATTTCTCATTGGGTAAAAGCTAAAATAGGGTGTGCACAGGTTAAATGGAAGTCAGCTGACACGTTTTTGTTCTATTTCAGGGATAACAAAAATTACAATGAAAAATGAGTCAAAATACACTTAACTGATGTTATTTTTTCTCTTTCGAGGGGAAAATGTTCCAATTTATGTTGCTTCTTATATTGTTTATAGCAGGCTTAACTATACATGCTAACACATCTATTTGTCTCAGAGTTTCAACCACTTTCTTCACGAGTTCGATTCTTGCTAGAATTAAAATATCTCTGGAAGAAATAGCATTTGAGTATACCTTCTGAGAATGACGAGTTTGAATGCAACTTTCATGGGTGGTTGCATTAAGGGAATCAAAAGAGAATACTAAGATATGAGGCAGTAAACTTCAAGGATAATAAAACTTGTGTTTTATTGAAAGCAGGAAAGCCATTGTTAGCTTGCCTTGGGCTAGATCTGTCTGCTAAGAATGTATCTACATGTCCACCAAATAATAAAAAATAAATGTACAAATGACTGGGATTTTTCCTATATACTACCTAGAAATTATTATTAAGTTTCTAATTGCTTGTAGTTGAGTTTTCATAAAGTAAGATTTCAAATGTTCAAATCTGCATGGAATATTATTACATGTTACCACTAGCACAACCTCTCAGTACTGTAGATATTTCTAAAAGGAACACCATATGGGAAACAGATAGCTGAAAAAAATACAAGAGAACTGGCAAATAAATGTTCTAAAAGATGGAAACCTCTGATGATAAACATAGGTGAAACTGGTTTGAAACATTTGAAGCAATGTTTTCCAGGATAATTTAAAAGTAAACCTATTTTTCTTATAGACCTTGTAAGGAATCTGTATTGCTTTAGTAATGTATGTGAGATAAAATTCAACATGATTTTATCTAACTTGCATATAATTGGGTATAGAATGTTGAAAGTCAAATTATTTCAATATTTCTGTATAACAGTTATTTTCTTACTGACTTGCATGCTGGTATCATCTAAACTTTGATACATGAATGGTCAAATTCTATGACACACCATAAATAGGTCATGGACAACACAGAAGCAGGTTCAGATATTGACCATTCTTACAGTTTTTTAAATTAATTGTAATTTACAAAAACATTAAAGATCAATGTGTTTTTTAAATAAATGGTAGCATGGATAATGTGTAAGGAGTCCTCCCCTCATCTATTTTTTTGTTCCTGAGTTATTATGTGACTGAAGAAAAGTATCATTATTTGCACTGGAAAACATGGAAAAATAATAAATATAATTAGAAATTTTCATAATGTGTATTTATTAAAGCATAAATAATTTTAGGTCACATAACAGTGCCCTAAATACTCTAGCAAATGACAGTAGAATTCATTTAGATCTAATTGACCAAGACAAAAGCACGGTATGAAGCTTTTGGTTAGAAAATCTTTGCACAACTTGAATCCACGAAAGTCAGACTCTATGAACTCTGCCTCAACCCTTGGCTCTAAAGAAACAAGTCTACTGAGCTTCACTCACTTTTCATTTACTCTTTAATTATTTTTAAGGTTCAGCCTTTAACATCTACATTTAATTGAGAACCATGAATCTCAATTCATAAACTAATTTTTTACTAACTTGAAATTTGGTGCTGGAATAAGTGGCTAGTCAAATGCAGAAAACTGAAACTGGACCCCTCCTTATATCTTATCCAAAAATTAAGTGAAGATGGTTTAAAGACTTACATGTAAAACCCCAAACCATAAAAACCCTGGAAGAAAATCTAGGCAATACCATTCAGGACAAAGGCATGGGCAAAGACTTAATGACTAAAACACCAAAAGCAATCAAACTAAATAGCTTCTTCAGAGAAAAGAAACTAGCATCAGAGTGAACAGGCAACCTACAGAGTGGGAGACAATTTTTGCAATCTACCCATCTGACAAAGGTCTAATATCCGGAATCTACAAGGAACTTAAATAAATTTACAAGGAAAAAAAAGAAACAGTCCCATCAAAAAGTGGGCAAAGGATTTTTGGGCAAAGTGCCCAAAAAGTGGGCAAACAGATACTTCTCAAAGAAGACAGTTATGTAGTCCACAAACATTAAAAAACTCATCATCACAGATCATTAGAGAAATGCAAATCAAACCCACAATAAGGTATCATCTCATTCCAGTAAGAATAGTGATTATTAGGCCGGGCGTGGTGGCCCAAGCCTGTAAATCCCAGCACTTTGGGAGGCCGAGGCGGGTGGATCACGAGGTCAACAGATCGAGACCATCCTGGACAACATGGTGAAACCCCGTCTCTACTAAAAATGCAAAAAATTAGCTGGGCATGGTGGCGCCTGCCTGTAATCCCAGCTACTCAGGAGGCTGAGGCAGGGGAATTGCCTGAACCCAGGAGGCAGAGGTTGTGGTGAGCTGAGATCACGCCATTGCACTCCAGCCTGGGTAACAAGAGATAAACTCCGTCTCAAAAAAAAAAAAAAAAAAAAAAAAATTTAAACAAAAGACCTAATACCATAAAAACCCTAGAAGGAAACCTAGGTAATACCATTTAGGACATAGGCATGGGCAAGACTTCATGACTAAAACACCAAACAATAGCAACAAAAGCCAAAATAGACAAACAGGACTTAATTAAACTTAAGACCTTCTGCACAGTGAAAGAAACTATCATTAAAGTGAACCAGCAACCAAAGGAATGGGAAAAATTTTTGCAATCTACCCTTCTGACAAAGGGCTAATATCCAGAGTCTACCAAGAACTTAAATTTACAAGGAAAAAAAACAACCCCATCAAAAAGTGGGCAAATGATATGAACAGACACTTCTCAAAAGAAGACATTTATGCAGCCAAAAACATATTTTAAAAAGCTTATCATTACTGGTCATTAAAGAAATGCAAATTAAAACCACATTGACATACCATGTCACACCAGTTAGAAGGGCAGTCATTAAAAAATCAGGAGACAACAGATGCTGGAGAGGATGTGGAGAAATAGGAATGCTTTTACACTGTTAGTGGGAGTGTAAATTAGTTCAACCACTGTGGAAGACAGTGTGGAAACTCCTCAAGGATCTAGAAATGGAAGTACCATTTGACCCAGCATTCCTATTACTGGTATATACCCAAAGGATTATAAATCATTCTATTTTAAAGACACATGCACATGTATGTTTATTGTGGCACTGTTCACAACAGCAAAGACTTGGAACCAACCCAATATCCATCAATGACAGACTGGATAAACAAAATGTGGGACATATACACACCATGGAATACTATGCATTCATAAAAATGAGTGAGTTCGTGTCCTTTGCAGGGACATGGATAAAGCTGGAAACCATCATTCTCAGCAAACTGACACAAGAACAGAAAACCAAACACCACATGTTCTCACTCATAAGTGGGTATTGAACAATGAGAACATAAGCACACAGGGAGGGGAATATTACACACTGGGGCCTGTCAGGAAGCACGGAATCAGGGGAGGGATAGTAGGGGGTGGGAGAATTGGATAAAAATAGCATTAAAAGAAATACCTAATGTAGATGACGGGGTGATGGATGCAGCAAACCACCATGGAACGTGTATACCTATGTAACAAATCTGCAGGTTTGGCACATGTACCCCAGAACTTAAAGTATAATAATATTCAGATAACATTCAAGGCTTCCCAAACTTCTTATCAATAGAATAGGTTTTTTTTGACATAAAGCTAAGGAGGGATAGCATGGGGAGAAATGCCAGATGTGGGTGAAGAAAGGGAAGACAGCAAATCACACTGCCACGTGTGTACCTATGCAACTATCTTGCATGTCCTGCACATGTACCCCAAAACTTAAAATGCAATAAAAAGAAAAAAAACAACTTTCATTAATATATACTAGAATATTAATTCCTCTGGCCTAATTCAACATGCAAATTTACATTACTTGAGCATATACTTCATACGAAGGATGATACTAGGTTCTAGGAAAGTCTCGAAGTTAATCTGGGACATGGAATTTGTATTTTGAATGCCCAAGATATGTAAGATACTTTAATCTTGTTGAATTTGATCTTCACCAAAAAAATCTAGGAAGAAGATATTAGCCCTATTTCACAGTGAAGAGACTGAGATTGAAAGAGAGGTCAAGTCTTTTGCTCATGTCACCCAGATTTGTAGCCTGGGTTTGAAGCCGTGTTTGATTTCCCTGCAGAGTAGATACTCTTATAGTTCTTTAACATGGAGCTTTTCTTAAGTAACTTGCAATACTGGGTGGAATATAAGACATGTATATGGCTGTGTAACACAAACTGAAAAACCCAGTTCCATTATTTCACTCATACTCCTCTCTAAGTTGTCTATTCTCAATAGGATTTCATCAAACCTTTTTTCAAAGTTCCTAGTTTCTTTACATTGGGCTACAACATGTTCTTTTAACTCACCGAAGTTTGTTATTATCCAGTCCCTGAAGCGTGATTCTAACACCGGGAGGCGCTCGTTCTCCATCAAGCCTTGTTCCATTGTTGATGTGGAACTGTGATCGTCTTTAGAGGGAGAGGCGTTCCAACTTTGAATATTCTCGGCTTTTTTACGCTGGTTTCTTCCCGTCATTGTAAATTTATCCTCCTGTCGTCCTTGAAGTTACCAACTTTCAGATTAGGTCTCTTGAGTGGACGTCCAAGTTGTTAGTTCCCAGGGCCAGAG
>CAUYOR010067028.1:0-52243 GCA_963573925.1 Callimico goeldii
TGCCTGTAATCCCAGCTACTTGGGAAGCTGAGGCAGGAGAATTGCCTGAACCCAGGAGGCGGAGGTTGCGGTGAGCCGAGAATTGTGCCATTGCACTCCAGCCTGGGTAACAAGAGCGAAACTCCGTCTCAAAAAAAAAAAAACCACCTCGCTACAGCTGGTTACAAAAGAGCACATGTAACGTGACTCCATCTGCATGAAATGCCCAGAAGAGGCAAATCTACAGAGACAGAAAGTAGATGAGGGGCCGCCAGGGCTGGAGTAACCTGTGTGCCACCACAGAACACCACACACTGGGTGGCAGACAGGTACTTCTCACAGTTCTGGAGGCTGGGAGATCCACAATCAGCACTTCAGCAGATTCGGTGTCTGGTGAGAGCCATTTCCTGGTTCACAGAGGTACCTTCTCCCTGAATTCTTACAGAGCTGGACGGGGGTGGGGGGGGGGTAGAGATGAGGGAGCTCTGTGGAGCCTCTTTTATAAGGGCACTAATCACATTCATGAGGCCCCACCCTCATGTCCTGATCACCTCCCAAATCCCCACCTAATACCATCCATCACCTTGGGGGTTTCAAGTATGAATGTGGGGGTGGACACATTCAGATCATGGTAATAAACCCCTACCAAAGAATAAGAAATTTAGGTCTATAATAAATCTCTATCAAAGAATAAGACATTTAGGTCTACTAGATTATTTATTTATTTATTTTTCGGACAGAGTCTTGTTCTGTCACCCAGGCTGGAGTGCAGTGGCGCCACCTCAGCTCACTGCAACATCTGCCTGCTGGGTTCAAGCAATTCTTGTGCCTCAGTCTTCCAAATAGCTGGGATTACAGGCACACACCAGGACACCTGGCTAATTTTTGTGTTTTTTGGTAGAGACGGGGTTTTACCATGTTGGCCAGGTTGGTTTTAAACTCCTGACCTCAAGTGATCCACCCACTTCAGCCTCCCAAAGTGCTGGGATTACAGGTGTGAGTCGCCATGCCCAGCCTCTACCAGCTTCTTAATACATATTAGACCCCATTACCACCAGGACACTTGTTGTCAGTATTTGAACAACATGAAACTGCTTCAGTGTGTAAGTTGATAACAAACCGCAAATTATAGTTTAATAAACTAAGCATGTTTACTTACCACCTCGGGGAGAAGGAGAATTGTGCCCCCCACTGATCACATGGATCCCGGAATCTTCCAGTTTCACTTTCCACTTTTCAATGATAGCCCCAGACTTGTCCTGAAAGCAGAACACTGGCAGGTCAGGAACCTTCCCTCAGAACAGTCAACCATTACTGACCCTGGGCTAAGTCACCCAACAGGAAGTTCACAGATACCTTACTGGCATCGTTGAAAACAGAGAGCTCCATGATGCCTTCAAAGTCCTGCTGCAAAACAGACCTCAAACATTCATCCAGCCACGGTTCAGCGTTGTGGACTGGGAGGATAATAGACTGGAATTCAAAAGAGATGGATTAATAGAAAGGTGAAAACTCAATTTCCTGTCCATGACTGATTTACCTCCCTTTCACCATCCACACAAAAGGTGTGACAAAAGGGTCCAGTCCTTCCCTCCAGGCTCTTAACATGCTTTCACTGCATAAGACTTAGTACAGGTTAGCTTTCCCTGAACTGGCCTTCCATACGCTTTTGAAAGGGGGAAAATACTGAAAGGCATCAAAATTCTTCCCAATTTAATTGTAAATCATGAGTTTTCCAATCACTGATTGGAAGCATCATTTTGCTTGAAACAGGTATCTGGATATCTTCCTACCTACTCATGAAAATAACTGGTTGGTCATTTTCTGGGTGAAACAAGCATTTCAGCAAACCATGTTAGGGGACTCACAACAAAGTACCCCTTTAAGTAACCTCTTACCCACAAAAAAACAATGCTGTAACAAAGTATCCGGCAGGAGGTGTTCAGAGAACCAAGCTGAGCAAACATGAAGCCTGAAGTTCATTTCTCTATTCCTATGTTCTACCATTAGCAATATGGCTGGTTTTGCACTAGCACTGTCTTTTTCTCAAGAAGCCCAAAAGAAAAAAAAAATTTTTTTGAGACGGAGTCTCGCTCTGTAGCCCAAGCTGCGGTGCAGTAGCGCAATCTTGGCTCACTGCAACCTCTAACTCTCGGGTCCCAGTTCAAGCAATTCTCCTGCCTCAGGCTCCAGAATAGGTGGGATTACAGCCACGCGCCACCGTGCTAATTTTTCTATTTTTAGTAGAGATGGGGTTTCACCATGTTGGCCAGGCTGGCCAAAACAAAAATTTCTAAAGTGGTATGGAGTAAAACCAGTGAAACCCAGCACCAACAAAACAGGTGAGGCAGGAGGTTAGTCTTAATTGTATACATGGTAGTATTAAGTGATACGGAGCAATACTCAGAGACCAGTCTGTCCTCACCCTTAATTTATATCAAAAAAAGTTGAAATTATGTTGAAAACACAATTTAGTCAAGTTCTTTACAAAGGAAACCTCACTCTATCCCTTCCTGGACTTATTTTTACAAGAACAAAGTAAGTTCCCTAACTTACTCACAAATTTACCTTACTTTGGATTTACTTAAAGGAAAGAAAATTTTTCTCAAGATCTACAAAATATAATGTTTCTGTAAAAGATAGATCTTGATTAATCTGTCCCCAATTTTAGTAAGACTGGAATAAAAAAGATTAGGAAAAAAAAAAAGACTGGAATATAAAAGAAAACATGCTAAGCCTTGCTAAGCCTTTGGGCGACTGCTAACCCTAACCCCTGTGGTTGTTCACTGAATTGGCCTATTGGCTGGGTCTGATCCCTGAGGGCCTCGGCTCAGCCTCTGCCAGCGCGCGGGGAAGGTGTTTGGGGCTTGTGGGCAGTTTAGGGCAGGTGTTTGGGGCAAGTGTACCGGACACACAGGCAGGTGTGTGGACACGGAGCAGGTGTACAGGCAGGTGTGCGAGGCAGGTGTGTGGAGGTGTGTGGCACGGAGCAGGTGCGCAAGTAGGTGTGTGGCATGTGCAGGCAGGTGTGTGGGCACGGAGAAGGTGTGCAGGTAGGTGTGTGGCATGTGCAGGCAGATGTGTGGAGGTGTGTGGGCACAGAGAAGGTGTGCAGGTAGGTATGTGGTGTGTGCAGGCAGGTGTGTGTGGAGGTGTGTGGGCACGGAGCAGGTGCGCAGGTGTGTGGCATGTGCAGGCAGGTGTGTGGGGCACGGGCTGTATGCGGGATGCAGGGCAGGTGCAAGACGGGTGTCTGGGGCATGGGCAAGTGTGCCGGGAATGTGTGAAGGCAGGTGTGTGGGCGCGGGGTTGTGTGGGGTACACGGACAGGTGTGCGGGGCATGGGGAGTTGTGTGAGAGGGTGTGCGGGTGCGGACAGTGTGCAGTGTGGGGCGCAGGGCAGGTGCGCCGGGTCTCGTGGGATGCGGGGCAGGTGCACAGCCTCGGGACAGGTGTGCGAGGGCGGGGCAGGGGCGCAGGGGCAGGGCAGGGCAGGTGTGCAGGGCAGGTGTGTGGGGTGCGGGGCAGGTGTGCGGGCTCGGAGACGAAAGGCGGGAAAGGCGGGCCAGGGCAAGGCAGGTGTGCCGTCCATCCGACCCCGACCAGGTGAGGGCGAGCACGCAACCGCCTGAGCTCCGGCCCGGAAGTTTCAAAACCAGAACGCGGAAGGCCGGTGAGAAGGCCGCGCTCGCGGGACTGAGCGCAGGAAGCGCAGCCCGAGCGGTAGGTCCCGGCCACGCCCGCGGCCTCCAATCCCGAGCGTCCCCCGCACGCGCAACCGCGCTCGCCCGCGGAGCCTAAGCGCTGCTCAGGGCGGAGACCCGGTAGGCGAGCCCGAGAGGCGGCGCGGGGCTGTGGACCCCGGAGCTTGAGAGGACGAGAGGGCGGGATGAGGAGGGCAAGTACCCAGCCTGGGCAGCGGCGGGGAAGTGGGGGGGGGTCCCCCCCCAGCGGGGAACCTACCACGTGGGCCTGCATGGCCTGGCGCTCCCCGGACGCCCCGCCCACGCGAGCTCCGCGCGGCCGGCGCTTCGGCCTAAGGCGCCTGCGCAGGGGGCACCAGGAGGCGGGTCTGAGGTCAGGCGGCGTCCATCGGGGTGGGGCCTATAGGGGGCGTGGCAGGGGCGGGGCTGCTCGGCGCGGGGCGGGGCCTTGAGGTCGCGGCCTCTGCCTTCCGCCCTGGGCCACACCCCGGTCCCGGGTCACCCCTGGGGGCCTCGTTCCCGGCAGCGGAAGCCTCTCGCCGTCCTCCGTAGACACCGCCGTGGGGAAGGCGGGGCTGTGCGAGGGCCGCGCGCTGCAGACCCCAGCCGGGCGGCCCGGAGGTTACTCTGACGCCTCAGACAGGCTGGTGTGTTTCACCCGGGCTGTTCCACCTCACCGGGGTGGACGAGGGGAGCGCAGGGGGACCTTTCAGACAGACCCTGTGAGGGGAGCGGGGCGCGCAGGACACGCTGCCACCCCAGGAAGGCGGGGAGTGAGGCCCTGACCCCGCTAGGGTGTCCCCAGGAGGAGGGGTGCCCTGGCAGAGCTCCTCCAGGAGGAGGCGTGTCCAGGATAGACTTCCCTGGGAGCGGGGTGGGGTTGCCGGGGGTGAGGCCCCGACTCTACTGTGGTGTCCCCCAGGAGGAGGGATGCCCCGGCTGAGGCCCTGACCCCACCAGGAGGTCCCCCAGGAGGAGGGGTGCCCGGGTGAGGCCCTGACCCCATGGTGATGCTCCCCACCAGAAGCAGTGCCCAGGGTGAAAACATGACCCCAGTGGCTCCGGGTACCCTCCACCTTCACCCTCATTTCTGCCTCCCCATGCAGCCTTGGGAACTCGGAGAAGGCAACCGGGCTCTGGGGGAACTCAGAGGTGGTTCCCTACCAGGAACAGGCCAGGCTCCATCTCTCTCTAACCTTGTACTTGAACACAGAGCGGGTATCTCGGGATTTGAGTCCTGAACGCGAGGCCTGTGACCCCAGCAGTTCTGAACTTGTTGGGGGAGCAGCCTGTCGTGAGGGGTCTCCCAGACGGCTGCGACGCCTCTGGAGCCTCCTTGCTTGGAGGAGGTTGACCGGGGACAGAGGCATTGTGGAGGTCAATTAAAGGGACTGCCTCAATTAGCCCCGTGCTCCCTGCACACAGAGATTAAGCCCTCTTGGGATTTGTTCCAGCTGATCTGAAGTAATGACTAATTCACAGTTAATGAGCACGGCTGTAAGCATCCCTTCCTGGACAAATCCTTTGCTGTCCAAAACTAAGATTAAATGCAAATCATTCTATCAATTAACCGTTATAACAAAGCCAAACTTCTGCTAAGCATCACTTCACGTGTGATTTTTTTCTTAAATTGCCTCATTATTTGCAAAGCCTGCTTCACAAGTGGAAATGCTTGTCAGATGAGTAAAAATACAGCCTGATTTACAGTTCAACAAAAGCAATCTGAGAATTTGCTTCCAAGGACCTCATTTTCTCCAGAGGTTGGGGTGCTAGGAATCATGTCCTTGTGAAGGACTTGGTACAAAGTAGCCCTGTAGCTTCTAGAATACACTGTAGCTCATGAGAAGGTGGTCAGGGGTCACACATGGTCTCTGCATACAGCACGTGGCACCCAGAACTGGACGTGCTCCCACCTTTCTTCCTGTACATTTGCTGCTGCCAGAAATTCACTTTTCACTCACTTCCCCCTAATTCAAATTTGATTAGAATCTCCTTTTTGGAAACACGCAAAGGGCCAAGGTGCATTTCAGAAACGCAAGGCTGCAGGGGTGGGATCCTGAAATCCAAGGGCAGGTGGGCCTGAGGTCACTGTCCTCACAGTAGGAAGACCCTTGGGGAGAGGCCAGCAGAGGTCTGGACGGAAGGACTGACACCCACCCTGGAGAGGGACAGGAAGGGGCACCTGGGGCCTCAGAGGTTGCTGAGCTGAGATCCTGCGGTCTTCATTCAGAGGGAGGTGAGGTGGTGATGATAGATGAAGAGTGTCACGTGGGCTCCTGCAGAGGAAGTACACAAAGCCCTCCACATCTTTGGGTTTGCTGAGTGGGCAGTTGTATTTATTTTGTTTTATTTTTGTAGGGATGGGGTTTTGCTGTTGCCCAGACTGGTCTTGAGCTGTTGGCCTCCCAGACTGCTGGGATTACAAGTGAGAGCATTGCACATAGCCAGTTTTCTTTACTTTTAATTGTTGCGTATGCAAAAGGTTTCGGTGCATACTGCCTATATTCAGAGGACTCGGTACCAACTGCGAGGGGCCTGGAGTAGGTGCGGTGGTCTCAATGTGTGACCCCCCAAACCATATGTTGACACCTGAGAGACTCGAGGGAGCCCTTTGGTCCCTTCCTCCATGTGAGGATGCATAGAAGGTACCATCTCAGTAAATAGGCTCTCACCAAACACCAAATCTGGGGTGCCTTGATTCTGGACTGCTCAGCTCCAGAACTGTGAGCAATAATTTCTATTGTTTGTAAATTACAAGGTCTAAGGTATTTTGTTATAGCAGCACAAATGGACCAAAACACCGGGTCTCCAAATCGAGGAGCACCCCAGCCCCACTCACTGTTGGTGTGGGAGGCAGGGATTCCCTGTGGTCCGCACAAGCGTGTTAGCCTCGGGGGACCCTGTCCCCAGTAAGCATGGCTCTGCTGTGAGTGCAATTAGTGAGGGCTGAGTTCGAGCTTTAGAGACAAGAGCCAGACGGGTTCCTGCGACAGCCTGCTCTCCAAGACCTCCGTGTGTCCTTTCCAAGTTTCCCGAGGGCACAGAACCAGTCGACCTTCCATAGGCAGGTGCTGCTTGGGGGTCCGGATCACTGGAGACTGTAGGAGACCACTCTGCACGTGGTGACCACAGCACCCCAATAGTAAAGCTGCCAGTGAGGGCAGCCCAGCTGTTCAGGAGGGTGCGCTGAGGTCATCTCTTCCACGTGTCTCGTGTTTTTAAAGGCTGACCATGACTCACCCTGTGGATTTAATGACTCATTAAGGAGTTCCACCCATGCTCTTTAAAAAAGTAATCTACAAAAAGATAAATTAAAAAGTCATCTCTAGCACAGTAGGCCAATGGCAGATGTGGGCCCACAAGTTCCATTCTTCAGCAGCACACATTCCTGGTTCAGACCTGTGGGGGTTTCTGATTGACAGGGAAACCCTGTAGCAGACTCAGGGGAATGATTCTGAGCCAGGGGTGGGTGTCCCAGACTGGAGCTCGTGGGCTACGGGCTGGTCCTACAAAAAGAAAGTCAAGCCTGTGAACTGCAGAGCCTGGACAGGGAGGCTGAGGTGATGGCATGCTGCCGATCCCTGAAATCCTGTTAGGTGTCAGAGGGAAGGGACAGCCCCATATGGCCCCTTGGAGGGACCAAGGCCTGACCCAGTGCCTTGCACAAGGCAGCATGCAGTCAGTGTTGGCTCCCGCAGTCTGCACCATCAGGCACTCCGCAGTGAGGAGGAGATCTGACTGGCCTAGCACTTCCTAACTTCCAAGCACTACAAACAGCACCTGGTTAAAGCCCCTGCTCTATGACTGACCTGAAACCAGAACCTGCAAACTTCCCTGGGCCTGCAGGAGGGGATGAGGTTCCTGTCACAAGACACGTTCTGTGATCAGCGGGGCAGGTGTTCACTGCTGTGGATTCTAGATGAGCATAAAGAACCACAGACGTTTGCCTTTAGTCCCTCGCCCACCCCAGCCCAGAACGCAGAGGAGTCAGGGGCTACAGGTGGAGTGTTTCATGCCCAGGAGGCTGGGGCAGGGGCCGGAGAGGAGGTGGGAGGTAGCTAGGAACAGCGAGCTCTGCTGAGGGGTCCGAGTCGAGGGCTGGACCCTGGATCTCCACGAGCCTGGAGAATCCTCCACCTGAGGGGCCTCTGCTTGTTGTCAGCTGGGGCTGCCCCTTGGGGCATTTACTCCCCTGAGTCTGGGGTGGTGACTGCAGGATTCCACAGGCGTCCCAAGCCTGAGGCTGTTTTCACTGTGGAGGCCGCCCTGCAGGAATCAGAGTTGGGGCCCAGAGTGTGGGACAGGCTGACTCAGGAGCCGATTGTCAAGGTGGCAGGGGGAGGAGATGTGCAGTGAAACTGTGATGTCACCTCTGGGGCACGGCCCTCACGCAGGAGCTGCCCTGCTGCACACTCAGCACTCGGGGCAGATTCGGAGATGCCCTCAGCCCACAGCTCTGCAAGTCCTGAGACAATCTACGGTGATGGAAGTTGCCCACGGACAGCATGGGGTGGGGCATGGCGCCCTTGTGTTCCATGCAGAGGCACCTGCGCTGGCCACGCTCTGTGCAGGGGTGCCTGTGTCGTTAGCAGGCTGACCTGGACGGGAGAGGCCTGTGCTGAACAACGTTCTGTGTTCAGATAGAGAGCAGGAAGGCGTCTCGTGTGGGTCACAAGCATATATTTATGGAACTCACCACCGCGAGATACGCCTGGCATTTTTCACATGGGGGAGGAAGTGCTGGGATCAGTCGGTGCCTGAGAAAATGCTGAGGATAAGTGGGAAGCCAGGTGTTCCAGGGCACCTCTGCGTCTCACATGAGACCTTGTGAGGCCCCGTTGTGCCCCTGACATCGCTGTGGAAGCTGGAGCTGTCCCCCACCCCCACCCGCCTCCCTCGGGCATCCTTCCCAGCTGGCCCTGCCAGCTTATGTGGAAGATGGCTGGTGAGAAGCAGGTGTGATGCCCGCCCGTGCGTGAAGCCACACTGGGAACTGCCTCGGCTCTGCCACGACCTGACCAGTGGCCCTGGCATTTCAGCAATGGTGCTCACAGAGGATCAATTCCTCCTGGCAAAGTGGAGGCAAAGGTCAAGTCAGCTGATGCAGGCAAGACACCTGGCCAACCTGGGGAGCTGCGTGCCAGCCCTCCCTGGATTGCACTGCTGACCATGGGTGGCACCGAGGGTGGTACTGAGCAACCACAGTCAGTAGTGCCATCTTGGGAGTGATCTGGGGAGGTACCAAAAAGCCCGAATGAACAAATTGATTACGTGTGACCTGCTTGGTACCAGTGGGTCTTTGCATTTGTCCGCTACCCTCTGAACTCTTAGGCCACAGTTCTGGGAGACTTGGCCCAGCCATCCCCGGATAGGAGGTACAACCCTGTTCCCAGTGCCCAGCACCCACCTGGCACCCCTGAGGTCTGGCCTGGGTGTCCCACACCAGGGCAGGCCTGGAGGCTTCCAGTCACTGCCACCTGCACACCCAACACCTGCAGACCCAACACCTTAAACCTGCCCTCACTGCCCAGGCCTGCCTGGCACGCCCTCCTAGGGTCTCCCTGCCTCGCCCTCTTGCATATCCCCAGCACACAGGGACATCTTTCCAAAATGCAGATCTGCCACCCACGTCTATGATCCCAACACTTTGGGAGGCCGAGGCAGGAGATCACATGAAGTCAGGAGTTCAAGACCAGCCCGGCCAACATGGTGAAACACTGTTTCTACTAAATATACAAAAATTAACCAGGTATGGTGGCGCACGCCTGTAATGTCAGCTACTTGGAGGCTGAGGCATGAGAACTGCTTGAACCCGGGAGGCAGAAGTTGCAGTGAGCTGAGATTGTGCCACAGCACTCCAGCCTGGGTGACACAGCAAGGCTCTGCCTCAAAAACAAAAAAACAAAATGCAGATGGAATCCAGTCTCACCTGTGACAGCTGTCCATGTCCCCACCCTTTCAGGACGGCTTTGCTGCACTTTTGTGGGTGGGTCCAGGCACCCAGACCCTGTCCTTCTCAACACCAGGGCTGGGCTCTGGGGCAGGGAGGGGCAGCAAGAGTGTGGGGAAGGCAGGGGGGAGCCCAGTGGTCACCCTGGGAAGAGCCATCAGCCCACAGCCCACAGCCAGGCCACCGGGGCTCTAAAGGCAAGTAGGACCCCCACCCGCTTACAGGAACTGCACCAGCAGCCACTGGAAACCCACGGTGTGTATGGTATTCCATGCTGGGGAGGGCCAGGACCCGGCCCCTGCTGCTTCCTGAATCTCACAGTCTGAGGCTGTGTCAAAGCTTCCCCAGAGTTTCCTGGGCGATGCTCCTGCATGATCTCTTGCTCCCGCCCACCTTGCTGGGCCAGGAATACAAAGCCCAACTGCTGTTCCTGGGGCCATTTCTCAGGGACATGTGCATGGTGACCACTGCCTCTGTGCAATGAGGAGCTGGCACGCTTGCTGCCTGCTGTACACTCTGACTGCTGTTCCCGGGGCCATTTCTCGGGGATGTGTGCACGGTGACCACTGCCTCCTCTGAGACAAGGAGCTGGCATGCTTTCTGCCTGCTGTTTAGCAGTGGGTTTCCAGAACCTAGGGCCCCTCCTGTGGGCAGCCCCTCACGTGGGCAGCATCCATCCGAGCCCTGCACATCACCGCTGGGGAAGGGGCTAGGAAACCCACTCAAATGTGCTGGCCCTCAGGCTCTGCTTTTGCCGTTGAGTGTTAAGATCTTCTGCCTCTGACCCTAGCAGTCTGGTGTGTCCTGCCAGCACCCACAGAACAAGCAGGTCAGCTTGTTAGCCTGAGAGTAAAATCTCAGGCCCCTGCACGGTTCAGATGGCATTCAGCACATGGCTGGGGCTGGGCCCTGCCCTCACAACTGCCAGGGTCTGGGTACCCCGACCAACATAAACTCCCAGCACCTGACTCTGGGCCCGTCTCGCCCGAGTGGTCCTAAGCTAGGAAAGGCAATGAGGCAGCCCCCTGTCTGAAGCTCCAGTGCTGCATGGACACACTTTACTCCCTGTGCCTGGAGGCCATCCCAGCACCCTGCCCGTCCCTTTTTCAGGAGGTCCTTCTGCTAAGTGGTCCCCAGCACTGTCTCTCTAGACTGACTGCTCTGCTGGAGCAGGGACAGGGTCTTCTTGTCCACTGCCAACTCCCCATGGCTGGTTGAGTCCAGTGACCATGGGAGCCGGTTGCTGCTGCGGCGCCAGGAGGAGGCGTCTGGAACAGCAGCTTAAGGAGGGAGAGGGTTCCTGAGGACGGGGTGTGGGGGGCTCTGGCCAAGCTCCTGGAGAAGCAAGGCCTTGGCACCTTCACACAGGCAAGAGGGGCGGCAGGCGTGGACTCCGGGGCAGGCTTCGTGTCCAGGTGGTTCCAGCCTTGTTGGCACATGGCCCACAGCCACACGGCACGGAGACCCCACACAGGGAGGTCACTCCCTGCTCTCCCTGCTAACCAGCTCCTAACACCCTGCTGTTTATCTGCTTGGTTCTGGAAGGAGCTCCGTGGCTGCGTGGCTTTCCTGTGCACCGTGTGGGGCGGCAGCCCCCAGAGGTTGGTTCCTGGAACTGCTGATGGACCGAGGGAGGAGCACCTGAGTGAGTGCCAGCAAGCTGGAGCCTGCAGCAAACACCTGTGACTGTGCTTCCATCTACATCCAGCTAGATACCGATTCTATTATTGAAATAACTCAAATGCTTAGGTGAATTTCACAGGGAGGATGTAGAATTGCGAGACACCAGGTGTGAACTGCTGGTTTGGATTATCTGGTCGTTTTGATCAGAGAAGTCAACTAATATCAGGCCCTCCCCTGCTTTTCATTGTCCTGTTCTATGATCAAGTCGGGGCTGCAAACCAACCGCACCCTCCCAGCATCCCCAGCTGCGTCCGGCCTCACATGCATGTGGTGGCTGCAGAGTGACCTAAATGTTAGGTAATTCCACACAGATCCACATTTGTATTTCAGATTTCTCCTGGAACTGACCACCTGTAACTCTGGGCTCACACTGTCCCTACTGGCGCCTGGATGCGGGCTGAGTGGGGGCTGTTCTCTTCTTGCTTCCCGAGCCCTGGTGTCCCCCTGGACAAATGGGTGGAATTCTATTAAGGCTGTGAGCTTAAGTGAGCTTGGAGCTGAGGGGGGCACTGGCCATGCTGCCTGTGCCTTTGAGAGGCCCCTGGCTGCCGTCCGTCCAGGCCTTGCCTCACACCTGGCTCCCTGTTCACCCTGGGAGGGCCGGCCTGTGGAGGGGGGTACCCCTCACCACTGCACGCAGCCCTGCAGCCCCTGCACCATCTCTTCCCAGGCAGCTGCCTCTGCAGCCAGGTCCAGGCCTGGGGAGCTGCAGGCACCAAGTGGACTGCAGGCGAGGGGCTCTTGGGTCAGCACAGGTGGGCAGGTCCCAGTGTGCTTGTCATCTAGGGCTTGGGCTGGGAGATCTATCGGGGGGTTCAGGGGACAACTTGGGGGACAAGCACTCAGCCCTGCCCTGATGTGGGACACTGAGGATTCCATGAGGGCGTCGTCCAGGCATCCAGAGAGAAAAGTCAGCCGACGGCGGAGGCTTCACGCCCAGGCTGAATGCTGATTTTAACCAGTTCCAGCTCACCTTGCAAATGCTGACATCAGCAGAATGACTTGGGGTGCGGGGTGCAGGTGGGTGCCAGACCCCCAGGTGGCAAACAAAAGTGCCCATGGGGGACTTGGTCAGAAGGAGCCTTGCAGAACATTCTGGGCCAAATCTGGCCGTCAGACTCGGGGCTCACGCATCTCCATGACGTGAATTTGGAGGGTGTGTTAGTCAGGATTCCTGGCTGAACTGGTTCGCACTGGTTTGAAGTTGGACGGGTCGGCTGGTTGCCCGAGTCACCGGGAGGTGGACGGGACACGTGCAGCTGTAGGGAACAGAGTCCCAATCCCTGCCTGGGACACCCCTCTGGGTGCGTCTGGGTCTCTCCCTCCCCCCGAGGCCCAGACGGCGGCCAGGAGCTGCTGTAATAACCGATTGTTGTGAGATCAACAGCAGCTGAGCTTCCTGCCATCCTGGTGACCCCAGAGGTCAGAAGCTGAGCTCCCTCCAGCTTCAGCAGAACAATGTTGATCAACTCACCAGTTGGCCTGGAACTTCCTGAAGTTAGCAGGGAGGGTTCTGAGTCCCAAGAAGCGCTCAGTCCCCAGCACGCCCTGTCATCCGTTCCTGAGCCCCAAGGAGAGCTTGCCGCCTGCAGCCTGGGCCTGGGCACAGCTGGCTGTTATCAGCAGCCCAACAGCCCATTCCAGCCCCACAAGACAGGCTGGGGCCTGGGCAGACAAGACCAAGCTCTCAACCAGCTGGCAGGTGGGCACAAGGACACGCAAGCCCCAGCATTTGGAGCCCAGGCTAGTCACCCAGGCTGAAAAGGAAAACATCCATTTCTCTACACGCTAAACACTTCATGCCAGATGTGCGGGTTTCTCACACCAAGCAATTTCCCACTTTTCAGTGGACACCAACTGGGTGCCCCACAATGCAGTTCAGCTCTGATGCTGCCTGGAGGTAGCGCAGACCCCAGGGCTGGGGCTTCGTCCCACAAGCTGCCCCCTTGGCAGGCGCCCCTCCCAAACGTTGGGCACCCAGGGTTCACATGCTTCCGCCCGACGTGGCTACAAAGTTGGGGGTTGTCACAACTCTTCCCAGGTTTTGGCCATTTGCTCTAAGTGTCACAGAACTCAGAGAAAAACATATTTACATTCACTGGTTTACTATAAAAGATGTAATAAAGGAGGTGCATGGGGTGAGGTCCCGAATGGTGCAGGGTACAGGTCCCACCTCCCGGCCCTCCCACCTGCCACCCGGAAACTCCTGGACCCTAATTTTTTTTTTTTCAGATGAAATCTGGCTCTGTTGCCCGGGCTGGAGTGCAGTGGTGCCATCTCAGCTCACGGCAACTTCTGCCTCCCGGGTTCAAGTGTTTCTCCTGCCTCAGCCTCCCTAGCAGCTGGGACTACAGGCGTCTGCCAGCACACCTGGCTCGTTTTTGTATTTTCTTTTAGTAGAGATGAAGTTTCACCATGATGACCAGAATGGTCTCCATCTCTTGACCTCATGACCCGTCCACCTCAGTCTCCCAAAGTGCTGCGATTACAGGTGTGGGCTACTGCACTAGGCCCCCAGACCCTATTTTTTAAAGGGTTTTATGGAGACAGGCAGGCAGCCCTTCTCCCCTCCCTGGAGGCGGGGGGACCTGAAAGGTCTGAGCTTCTCATTGACGTTTGGTCTTCCCGGTGAGCAGCCCCCACCCTGAAGCTGTTGGGGGGCCCCCAAGAGTCATCTCCTTGGACACAAAATACTTCTGGCACTCAGGAAATCCCAAGTGATTTAGGGGCCTGTGTCAGGAACCAGGGCAGAGGCCAAACATATTTCTTATTCTGCTGCCTGGTGTCTGAGGCCGTGGCCGGCCACTTTCAGGTTGGCTGGCACTGGGGAAGTGTCCTGGTCCAGAATGTCTTGGGAGACTGCGAGGTAAGGAGGCTCGGACCCTTGGCCATTTGTCACTGTCATCACTGTGCAGGCCAGCCTTCTCTGAAGAGCCCGGATGGCAGGCAGCGTGTGGAGGCCCCCCGCACAGATGCAGCTTCCACCCAGGCAGGCCCCACCATCTGGGGTTCCCTGGCCAGTGTCCAGCTGGAGGAGTGCCCCAGGTCTGACCCAGCAATCCTCTCAAGAGTCCCCCACCCTGGAAGGACACTCCAAAATGCCACCCCTGCTGTTACCTCCTGCAGGTGGGTTTCAGGATATTCTAACATCATTCTCTGTGTTCATCACATTTTATGTTGTGAAAGTGAATTCACTTATTTATGTTATTTATCTATTTTTTTTTTAAATGAAGTTTTGTTCTTGTTGCCCAGGCTGGAGTGCAATGGTGTCATCTCTGCTCACTGCAACCTGCACCTCCTGGGCTCAAGCAAATCCCCTGCCTCAGCCTCCAGAGTAGCTGGGATTACAGGCATGAAAAGGGTCAGTTTGGTCCTGTTGGGAATGAGGGATTTAGGTTAAGTCAGCTCAGCTTAGATTCCAAAAGACTCGGAAGGTAAGCCCAGGACCTAGGCATTTGGGCGACACAAACGCTTCCTGGCTGGGAGAGCCATAGGCTGTGGAGGGAGACACTCAGTCATTTTCGCTCTCTGAAGTTCAGGACTTCCGGCTTGGACATTTTTGGAAGTGAAGGAAACACAGGAGGTTTTGCTAAGAAAATGAAGCCTGAGCCTCTATGAGGAGTGAGAATGACCAAGAACACCCCTAAATCCCACCTGCAGGAGATGACAGCAGGGGCGATAATCTGGGTGTCCTCTGAGGGTGGGGCCCATGGGGCGTCGCCAGTGGGAACTTGGGTGCTCCCCCCATGGATTGCTGGCCTGGAGGATAATCCGGGTGTCCTCCCAGGGTGGGAAACCCGTGGGGCTGGTCAGGGTGGAAGTCGCATCCACATGTGAGGACAGCAGAACCTGGCACCTTCCTGCAATGACCCCGAGAGGGAGGGCCGGTGGCCGCCCCGCCAGAGTCCCCTCCAGACTTAGAGGCGGCGTCTCCCTCATTCCACCTTTTCAGGTGAACATCCTCAAGGTTCACCTAAAATCATGATTTTCCAGGAAACGGTTGAGGCTGCTTATCCTTTGTGGAAATCACTTGTGCACACGTAGAGAGAATTGCCGGGTGCGGGGGCGGGACGAAATGAAACCCAGAGAGCCTGGCAGGTCCCCAGTTGCCTGACCCCTGCACCCCTGGGGGTGCCCGGGAGGGGTGCCGTTGTCAGCCCCGTGATGAGGGTGATGGGGTCAGGTGCCTATGCCCATGGGCAGGGTTCGGTGCCCACCACACCATGCCGTCGAAGCAGCCCCATGGTGGCCAGAGCTGGGTGTGGGGTCCTACCCCATCCTCTCTGAGAGCCAAGCTGGGCCAGGCAGGGGCTGGCAGGAGCTGGCTGTTTTCAACCAGGCCCTTTCTCAGAAGGTGCTGGAAACTGTGTCCTTCCCCAACAGCTAACATAAGTGCTCGAGCCGTGGGGCACCAACAGACAGTGAGCTGGGGCTGGTATAAGGGCCAGCCCTTCCCCAACCTCCTGCTGCCTCTCCCACAGGCTCCTATACGCTCCCACATGCCTGCCATGATGCCCGTCTGTCCAGCAGCTTCTTGCCCCTCTTCTGAGCCAGGGAAGGAGGGGTCGGGGCTATAGTTGCTCCTGTAGCTGTTGGGCTATGCTCAGAAGCTGCCACGAGAGTCTGCCCTGAGGTGGATGGTCCTGTGTGCTGTGAGCCACAGGACTGAGAAGCAGACACCAGCGCTGAGGTGAGCCATGCAGGATGCCCCCTGGGTGGACGCTCCAGCCCCGGCCGCCAGGACCTCCCTTCCAGTCATCCTGGCTGCACCACATCCTTTGCAGGTGCACAGGCTTCCAGAGCCCCCTTGTCTGCAGGTCTGGGAGTGGGCATGCTGGGCACAAAGGTGGCCAGGACAGTCTGCCTTAGGGAGCTGTGGCCAGAGGCACAGGCCGGGATTGCCCCACTGGGGAGGCTTCCAGGGGACAGGGTGCAGGGAGTGGGCGGGAGGGGGACGGCTCTTCTCCAGCGAAGCCCATCTAGTCAGTATGGCCCTGACCTCCATTTTGAGCATGTCGGTTTGGCCTTTGGCCTCTCAGGCTCCCTGCTGAGCTACAACGATGACCCCCTCATTGGGGGACTGAGACGCCTAGAAAGGATCAGGAGGGGACTACGGGGTGGGCAGGGCTGGGAGGTGGCCAGGCAGGCAGGCTGGGGATATTCAGATGCTGGTCACTCAGGGAGTTGGCAGCCTCTCTGCCTGCCCCTCACTGGACTTGAAAGCAGCGAGAACAGCTGATGTCCAGAGACGCCCGCAGAAGCACTTCCCGTTGACATCAGCACACTCCTAGGTCCTTCTCCTTCGCACCCTCCAAGGCCGGCACTCCCGGGGTGACCACTGGATCACAGAAACTAAAGCCACGCCACCTAGCCCCCGCTCTGCCACTCATTATTTTCCTGTTGGCTTTTAGTGGACTCAGCCATGGTTTGTTTTGTGAAATTGAGTTTGAAATCCAGATTCCGTCCTGCAGGCACTGGCGCCAGGGTTCCACTGCCGACCACAGCTCTGAGGATTTTCTGCCAGAAATTAGAGTCAAAATGGAACCACCGTGGGCCAAATCCCAATCGGAGCTCTATATACATTTGCACACACACGCACACATGTGCACACACTTTTACAATGCACACTCGAGCACACACATATGCATACACATGTGCACACACAATGCACACTCGGGCACACATACATGCACACACATGACACGTGCACACAGGCTTACACACATGCACATGCACGCACACACTTTCTAAATGCATACTCAAGCATGCATGCACACACATGCACACATACACATGTGCACACACATTGCACACTTGAGCATGCACACATATACACACATGCACACATATACATGTGAACACACATACAGGCATGCACACATACACATGTGCATGCACACTTGCACATTCGAGCACTGATGCACATACACAGATGCACACATACACATGTGCACACACTCACAATGCACACTCAGGCACACTTGCACATCCATACATACGCACACATACACATGTGCACATACACATGTGCACACATTGCATATTCGAGCACACACACAGGCATACATACACATGTGCACTCACACTTGGACACTCCAGCATGCACATATATACACACATGCACACATATGCACACGTGCACTCCTATAATGCACACTTGAGCATGCCTGTGCATACACACACATGCGCACACAAACAGTGCACACCCAATAATGCACATACGCACATGCACACTCACAATGCACACTTGAGCAAGTCTGCAAATACACACACATGCGCATGCCCCCCCACATGCACACATATGTGCACACACGACACCCAGGAAACCAGGGAACCTGACCTTTGACCAGCCCTTGGCCAGGGCCAGGAGGTCAAAGGGGAAATCCCTCTTAGCGAGAGCCAGGACAATAGCCTTTTTTTCAATAAGCATATTCACTTTTGTAGTTAAAAAGTATGTTTTAAAACATTTTAATTGACTGGGTGCGGTGGCTCACGTCTATAATCCCAGCACTTTGGGAGGCCAAGGCGGGTGAATCACGAGGTCAAGAGATCGAGACATCTCTACTAAAAATACAAAAAATTAGCTGGGCATGGTGGTGCACGCCTCTAGTCCCAGCTACTCAGGAGGCTGAGGCAGGATAATTGCTTGAACCCAGAAGGCGGAGGTTGCGGTGAGCCGAGATCATGCCATTGCACTCCAGTCTGGGTAACAATAGCGAAACTCCGACTCAAAAACAAAAACAAAAACGAACAAACAAAAAAACATTTTAATTAACTCTCTAGACTCAAATAGTCGTCTTCTCCACCTTGTTTTCTCTGTGACACGCCGAAGCACAGAAGGCAGGCAGCTACTCAGGGTCAGGAGGGCTGGGCTGGAAGGCACCGCCCCCAGCCATGTTCCAGGCAGGACGGCAGATGCTGAGGACCCCACTCCCTTCATGCTCCACAGACAGAACAGAATCAATGGGTGTGAGGAAGGGGCAGATCCTAGTGGCTGTAGCCACTTCGTGTGGGGACAGGGACAGGGCTGCTGAGGTCAAGGCAGGGGGTGGAGAGGCAGGAGAGGGAGCTCCATGCTCCAAATCACACTGGAAGCTGGGGCCTCCCTCCCTCTGAGCTGGACCACGAGCCCCCCCATGACCCTGTGGGGTTGGCACCACGAAGTCTCTCTCAGATGGGGAGCTGGAGGGCTGATCGCCACCAGGCAACGCACATTTAACAGTGGGCACGCCTCAAGCAACCGCAGGGTGCAGACCTCGCTAAGCCAGCCTGGGCTCCCACTGCCCCCAGACCCATCTTCGTGTCAGTGATGCCCTGGCCTGGCCCCAGGAGGTTATTTTCTGGGTAAACTGTGCCCCCCCCACCATCATTCATAATCTCTCTGTCTCCTTCCCGCTCTTCTTCCCTCCATCTTTCCTCCTTCCTTTCTTATTTTCTTCCCTTTTAAATAATTTGTTTTCTCTTCATAATAGCAATACTTAGTCACTGTAGGAAAATTGGAGATGGCATTCGAAACGTCACGTGTAATTCCACTGTGGAGTTGAGGGGCGACTTGCCTGTCACTGTCAAAGCGCTGCACATAGAGATGTACCGTGGCATCATTGCTTTGCTCTCTCACTGGAGTCCCCTGTGAGCTTGGTGACCACAGCTTCCTGACCCCAAGCTTCTCCACATGGGGTTGGGTTGCCCTGAGCCTCCTGTTCCTACTCCTGCCGGGTTGGGTCCTCTTGAGCCCCCACAAAGTGCACAGTGCCAGCTGCTCCTCCTCCTCACCCTTGCTTGAACAGTTGCATGTAAGTCACCTCTTCCAGGCAGCCCTACAGGAGTGCACCCCACCAACACTAACTGAGCCCCCCAGACAGTGTTGAGAGACTGAGACAGCTGGCTAGGATCTGGGGTGGAGCCCCTGCCTCTGTGGGTCCTGTCTGGCTCAGGCTGACAAAGACGAGCATTTCTGGGGGGAGCTGGTGCAATGCAGGGCATGGCGGGGTATGGCCAGAGGATGTAGGGCGAGACTGAGGGGCTCCATCATCTTTCATGAACCTGAACTTGGGCCCAGGATGCACAGTCCACCATCCGGGGTCTGGATAGCAGGTCCCTCCGGGCCTTCTCCCTTCCGCAAGCTTTAGCGGAGGCACGGCACTGGCTCTGGGACTGCAGGGACCTCCTGGCACCATGGGGAGAGCAAAGTGGAGCTTGGCATGGGCCTGGTCACCTCCCAGGAGAAGACACCTGGCGTTCTCAGGTCCTTGCTGGGGTAGCTGGCGCCAAGGCTGGGCCCATATGTTGCAGAGGGCAGGGTTGGGGGTCTCAGCACCTGCCATGTGGACAAGAAGTTTCCCTCCGCGCCTGAGGAGGACGCCCACCAGCTGGCCTTGCTCCCTCCTGCCTGAAGGGGTTTCTGGAGGGATCGTTCCCTCCATCAAGTCCAGGCAGGCAAGGTTGGAGGAAGAGCGAGAGAGTCAGCATCCTGGGATCAACCTGCTCACTCCCGCTCAAAGTTCCAGGACCACGCCCAAGCCATGTCCACCCCCCGCCTTCACTTTCCAGCCCCACCCCTCCCCTCCCCATCCCACTGGGCCCCTTACTGCCGGACACTGCGGGGTATGGTTCCTCTCCCCAACCCGGCTGGGCCCTTCCCAGATAATGCGGTGTTCAGGTCTCTCTCCACGGTCTGCCATGCGATCTGACCCCCCACGCTCACCGCACGCCAGCCCCATCGACACCCTTCCGGAACCCTGCAGCCTGGGGATGCAGTGGGGTATCTAAGACATGGGTGACTTGGGGGACAGATCTCTTGACTACCACTGTCCACTGAGCTGGACACCGCAGCTTCTCCTCGTTCTGGGAGGGGCCGTCTGTCCAGATGGTGGTGGAGGCCTTCTCTATTACCACAGCGTGGGCAGAAAGGGATGAACACTCCAGGGGGCTGCCCTGAGCCCCCCACATCCCCACATCCACCCACACTGCACAGCCAGGGCTCTCGGCACCTCCAATGAGGGCAGCTCTGGGCTGCCCTGCCTCTCTTCAGAGGCAGGACAGCTGGGCTAATTACCTGCAGGAAAGGGTCCCACCCAACAGGCTTCTGGTTACCTGGGCTGAGTGACCCGGGCACAGCATGGATGTGGGAAGGGCCTGTCCCTGGGGCTCTCAGTGGGGACTTGCCCTGTGGACCGGAGGAGGAGCCTGAGCCCTGCCCGACTGGGCAGGTCCCGAGTGGTGACTGCAATGTCCACTGTGGGCAGGTCCCAGGTGGTGACTGTGCCGTCCCGGTCCTGTTCTTCCCTTCTTAACCCACTGTCCAGGTGAGGTGCCCTGGCATCTGGATGTCCGCCCTCCCCAGGACACCCAGCCTGGTGGGGTGTGGGAGGAGAGAGCTCCATCCGCCCTCAGCTTCCTGCTCCGTGGCCACTCCAGCCAATTTGACCCTGGGTGGCCCTTGGTTCCTGGTTCGACAGATGTTGACAAGGCCTTGCCTCCTGAAGGAGTGGTGCCAGAGGCAGAGGGCACAGTGAGGACCAGGCACGGCCCCTCACCCACCCCCACACAGCTCCGATGTTGGCAGGCCCCACTGGGGTCTGGGATTTGCCTTCCTGAGCATGAAACCAAAGGCCACTGAAGCAGAGAAAAGCAAGCTCTTCCTTTCAATTACAGACTTGCAGGAAAGAGCCCCGACTGTTGAGAGACTGTTGAGATGTGTGGACCCATCTGAGCTCACCAGGAGCCCTGTACTGCGGAGCCCCACTCTCCATTTACTCTAGAGGGTGGCTGAAGTGGCCCTAGGAGACGTGCCTTCCAGAATTCAGATGCCGGAGGGGCGGGCTGCTAGGAGGGCCACTGTGTGGGGCTCTGGTCTCTGGTGCCAGCCCGTGAGCCCTGGGAGGGAACACCCTGTGCCCTGTCCAGCTTGTCAGAGGGACCCAGCCTGGTCAGGAGTGGACAGGTGTGGGCCCTCGGGGAACAAGGCAGTGTGCATTTGCTCTATGGGGGGGCACTGTCTCCACATGGCTCGCCAGGTGTGCCAACGCCGCTGTCCTTGTTGATGGGTGGCTCCGGCTCCCACGATCAGGGCCAAAGGGTTGCAACCTCTGCAGCTCCCAAATGGCTCAGTGAAAATGTGTGTGCACAAAACAGAGGAGCAGCCCTGGGCTGGGTGGGAGAGAGTGTGGGTGGCCTGCATGCTGCACCTTCAGCATGGCTTTTGTGTTTTGTTTCTGTTTTTTTAAGACAGAGTTTCACTTTTGTTGCCCAGGCTGGAGTGCAGTGGTGAGATCTTGGCTTGCTGCAACCTCTGCTTCCTGGGTTCAAGCGATTCTCCTGCCTCAGCCTCCCAAGTAGCTGGGACTACAAGCATGCACCACCACGCCTGGCTAATTTTGTATTTTCAGTAGAGACGGGTTTTCGCCATGTTGGTCAGACTGGTCTCAAACTCCCCACCTCAGGTGATCTGCCCTCCTTGGCTTCCCAAAGTGCTGGGATTATAGGCATGAGCCACCACACCCCTTCAAGGTTTTTGAGGTTCAGACTTTAGGTAGTCAGCATGTAGGACGCTCCCTCTCCCCTGAGGCAGTGAGGATGCCAATTCCTTCTCTGCCATGAGCGGCTTCCAGAATGAGTGGGCTGAGGCCCTCAGCTGACGTCCTTGGTGACCGCAGACCTGTTGTGTGTGGCTGACCAGACCCTAGCACTTGGTCACTGGGCTCACAGTCCTGCTTCTGAGCACATCTGACTGGCCGTGTCCAGGGTCCACTCAGATGTCCACCTCCGTGTACAAATCCACCTTGCACTGCAGATGGCCCCTCTTGACACCCCCCTGTGGTGGCCGGGGACCCCTCCTTCCCTGTGTGGGCTCAGTGCCTGAGATGGCAGAGTCACTACAGCTCACCACCCCTGGTCGGTTCCTGGCAGGGCAGAGGGTGAGATACTGCTGCAAACAGCAGCTAGGACAGTGTGAGGTCAATGCACCAGATGCTGCCTCTCACTGCTGAGCCGGCGGCGGCCGGCAACCTCTCTCCCCCTGGCCAGCCTGGGGTGGGCAGCACCCAAGGCCACACGGCTGGCCAGATAGGCCTGGACTTGTATCTGACTTGAGGAAACTCTCCGCCTCCCACTTTTCTCTGATGCACAGACAGCAAGACAGGGCAGCAAATTAGGTTAAGGAGGAGTTTAGGGAAGAATTATACACTGCAGGTTATCAGGTGGAGGCTGTCGGTATCCACGGCTGTTCCGTGTGGTAATTACACATTGCTCGTTGAAGTTACTGAATGTTAAGCTACAAGCAGAGGCTCTCCACCTATCATTCAACCTCAATTATGGTAATTACGTCCTCTGAGAAGGCCGACAATGGCCTGGGAGGGGAAATGGGTGACAAGTGACTTGGGAGCTGGTGGCTGAGCAGGCCTGTGGGGCTGAGCAGGCCTGCCATTTGTGACAGTTCTCACACGAATGGCAGTGACTGGCTGGTGTTCTTAAATACTTTTCAAATGCTTAAAGAGAACATTTCCTGGACCAGTTTGGGGAAAACTTGTAATATTTTTCTGGAGGAGTCCAGCTTCTCTGGGAGGAACTCTTCTTTAGTGAGAGGATTCAGGCGACTGGTCATCGTCTGTAGCACCTCGGTGGTCAACAGACTTCTAAAACCTCAAGACTGGGCAGAAAATAAAAGTGCTAACAGTCCACTGGGCTGTGTCAGTGGCTCAAAGAACTCTCAGCTCTGGCGAGGATGATAGGAGGGGGTTCCCCCCACAGTCCCAATGACAGCCCGGCAGTGCCCTTGAGTGAAGGCCCTCAGCTAATCAGCTCCCTCCTGGAGTTATCCTGACATTACAAACCCTACAACACCCTGAGAATCAGCAACAGGCCCACTTTGCAGGTAACTGAGACTCAGAAACAGACTCTAACCCCACCTCGTGTGTGACCCAGAGTCAGGGGGCTGACATCCGAGCCACGTCTGTCCACCACCCCACAGGGCCTGCAGGCACCTACATTTGCAAAGACCGAGAAAGGGGTCCAGTCCCACAGCTCCCCACCTGGGTCAAAAACCCAGGGTGAGCCTGCAGATGTCACTTGACCTTCACAGTGAGTTGTGGTCCTCAGACGTGGAAGGCCACGTCCTGCTTTCTGAGGCCTCAGCCTCTGGTGGGGCACAGAAGGGCTGTCCAGGGGCTGCACCCAGAACTTTTTATCACAGAAATCTGCCCAGGAGGCACCTGATAGCTGTTCCTCAAGGGAATGGATGAGAGGGTTGATGCAGACCTATGATTGGGCCATAGGCCCCCCGGCCCAGACCCCCTAGCTGCCTTCTTCCAGGTTGTAGGGCCGGCCCATATAGGGAATGTGCAGGCATGATCCCAGTGGGTTCTGGAGCTCTCTGATTCCATGGCTCAGCCTCAGCATTCCAACGGAGGCAGGGACTTCACACAAAGCTGTGAAGCTCCTTCCCACAATGGGGTGGGAGGACGATGCTCTCTTCCCGGGTCTAACTCTCTTCCCGGGTCTAACCCTCTTCCTGGGTCTAACCCTGTGAAATGTTCACTGGGGAGCAGCCCCTTCCCAGACATCCAGGGACAAAGACACCCAAGGCTCTTTCCTCAAAGAGCTTCCCAGAGGACCACAGGAAGGGCTACACACAGCAACCGGCTGGGATCCTTTTGGTTCATAGCCCCTCACAGCCTGGAGGTGCAAGGGGCAATGGTTGGAGGACACCCCAGACAGCCTGCATCCTCTAGGAGCCTGATACCTCCCAACACTAAGAACCCCAACTCAGGGGATGTCTCATCTGTAGGTGGCTTCGCTGGGCAGGACAGGGGTCAGCAGAGGTGCCCAGGAGGACCCAACATCTCTGGGGCACAAACCCCCTCAAGAGAACAGCTTGGGGAACCACAGCCCCGGGGTAGAACCCGTGCCCCTGGAAGGGAGGGCCAGGCTCCTTTCCTAAGATAGATTAGTTTCTTCCAAGAACACTGCCCAGCAAGCATTCTTACCCTAGTTTTGTTGTTTTAATTCAGACTTAATGTTTTAGGTTTACAGAAAAATCAAGCAGATGGTAGAGGTCCCCCACAACCCTTCCCCCCACCCAGTTTCTCCTGCAATGACCTTCTCTTATTAGGGTGTAGGTGTGTGACAGTCAAAGAACCAATACTGATACGCTGTTATTAACGTCTGAAGTCTCCACCAGGATTCACTCTTTTGCTGTATTTTCCATGGGTTTTGGAAAGTGCACTAGGGTCCCATACTCACCATCAGACGATCCTAGTCTTAGGGCAGCCTGCTGGGCACAGGAGGCTGGGCAGCCCGCCAGCTGGGCAGATCTCTGCCTGAGCCTAGGCTGGAACCAGCCCCCTGCTGCTCCAGAGGTGGCCTCTGCTGTTTGCTCTAGTAGCCACCGGGGGCTCTGAGACCCTGAGCAGGTCATGGCAGGTTGTGTGTTCCCAAGCTCCAAATCTATAACTCAGGAGGTCCCAGCACTGCCCCTGCAAGGGTGGATGGGGCCTGGCAGGGCTGCTTTCTTATGCTTGGAGGGCAGGAAGTGGTTGCTGTGTGCAGGTGTGAAGCACCTGGTCCCTGTCCACACCAGCCTGGTCACCCTGGTACCTGCAGTGATGGAGGTGGGGGGAAGATACAGTCCTAGAGCAGGGGGTGGGCGGGGGAGTCCTCAAGCTCTGAAATGCATAGGTGTGTTCCTCAAACCTCAACCCGATCTTGAGTCTCAGGTGATGTCACCTTATGTTCTGGGCAGTCCTCACTCCAGGCTTTTGATGGGTGGGTGCTGAATCGCATTTCCAGGGCCACTCCAAACAGATCCTTACAAGGAAACTACCTTCAGCGGTCACTGTTGCCATCTTCCAGTTCTTCAGGCCCTCAACCTTGTCCCAGCTCTCCTGAGGTGGGGGTTTGGCTTCACCCGCCTTCCCTGGTGACTTCGGTCCCTGCAGATTCAGAGTTCTCAGATCCTCTCCCACCTGCTCCGGTGGTCACACCCCGGTTGTTCAGACATCCACAGTGGTTTGCAAGTCCTCCTGGAAGGCATCTTGGCTGGGAAAGAGGGGACAAGGCCAACCTTTCCCACCGCTGGATGCTGCTCTCGGCTCTGGAGCTGAAAGCAGGCGTCTCTGGCAGGGTCACTGACTCGCAGTTCCGAGAAGCCAGCTTTGTGCTCGCGCTCGCAGCGGGGACAGCCCGGCGGCACCCTCTGGCTCTCCTTCTCTGGCCCGAGTCTGTGTGGCCTCCCCAGTTCGGGCGGGGGTCTCCGCTGTCCCCCCGCTGGGTCAGGAGCGTAGAGGCCGCGGCGACCACCTGGGAAAGGCACCGACTCTGAGAACACACGAGCGGGAAGCTCCGCAGGTGATCTTGTCCTGCGGACATGAGTGGGGGGATTTGGCAAAATCTGCGGAGAGTTTGGGTTGTCGGAGCTGGGGTGGGGTCGCTACCGACGTCTAGAGTGCAGGGCCAGGGTGCTGCTGACATCCCGCCACGCGCAAGGAGTCCCCAAACCGAGAACCATCCGGCCCGCGGATCCGGAGCAAGGCGCCAGCAGAGATCGGCAGAGGTACCGGCGCAGCAGCCGCACGTCCTCCGGGAGCAGGGGCTGCGCGCTCTGCCCTTCCGCGGGGGGGAGCCGGGTCCACAGCTGGGCCTCCCGATCCCGCCGCCGCGGCAGGAGGGAGGCGGGACCAGCCGAGGCTCGAACTCCGGGCAGCGCCGGGTGCCCGGACCACCCCGCGGGGATCCAGGGGGCCGGCGAGGGCTAGCGTCGGCCAGTTCTCTGGGGTCTCGGGTTTCCACCCCGCCTCCGCCTTGCACCCGCCAGGGACGCGCTGCTGCCGACGCCCTCCCGCCCCGACTCGCTGTCCAGGCCCGGCCCTTTCCCCCGGACCCCGCTGGCGCCCCGGAGCTGCCTCCCGCCCCCGCCCTCGCCCTGGCACCCGCGCCACCGATTCGCGGCTGACTCGGTGTCTGCGCGTCCGGCCGGGCGCCCCGGGAGGAGTTTCCGGCGAGGGGCGGGGCGGGGCGCGCGTGGGCCCCACCCCCCAGCTGAGCCCGGCTCGGCTTACTCTGACTCGCCGACTTCAGAGGTTCGGCGGCGGCGGCGGCGGCGGGCGCGGAGCTCTGCGCGTGGTTCTAGCGGCTCCAGCGGCTCCAGCGGCTCCAGCGGCGCGGGCGGCCCCGGGAGGGCCAGGATGGGCGGGCGGCCGCGCGGGGGACGCGGGGGGCGCGCGAGGTGATCGCCGGGACTCGAACCGCCCCCCCCTCCGCCCCGCCCGGCCGCGCCAGCTCCAGTGTCTGCTCCGGGGGCGCGGACGCGGGGCCAGCGGCGGAGTCGGAGCCAGAGCATGCGGGGCACGGCGCGGGCGGCCTGGGGGCGCGCGGGGCAGCTGTGGACGCGGCCCCCCGCCCCAGGCCCGCTCCCGCCGTTGCCGCCGCCGCTGTTGCTGCTGCTGACCGCGCTGCTGGCCGTGCTCCTGGGCAGCGCGGGCGCGCAGTACTCCAGCGACCTGTGCAGCTGGAAGGGGAGGTGAGTGCGCGGTGCGAACAGGGCCCTGCCCCTCCCCTCCTGTCCCCCCTCTCCGGGGCCGGCGGATCGTGCGGGGGCAGGCGCGGAGCTGGGGCTCGGGGGACCCGCTCTCCAGGCCAAATCCGGGGCCCGCCGCCCCTCGCCCCCGGTTCTAGAACAAAAGAGCCCGCGGCGTCCGGGTCCCTGGCCAGGAGGTCGCCCGAGAGAGGCGCGCCTGGAGCGCGCGGGGTCGGTCCCGGCCCGGCCCTCCACTCGCTCCCTCCGCTCATGTCTGAGCCTCGGGGCCACCGGTCCCGCGACCCCACCCCGGGGGCAGGCAGGGGTCGGTCCTTGGGGCCTTGCGGGCTCGGGAAGTTGCGCTCTCGGGGCCGAGGGAGCCGGGCCTGCGCCGGGGCAGAGCGGGAAGGGGCGGCCGCGGCCGCGGGTGGGAGCGGCGGTTTCGGTCACCGGCGCCGACCGCGGCGAGGCCCACTTCTGTGCGGGCAGGGAGCCACGGGCGGGCACTGTGCAGGGGTCCGAATGCGGCTCCGGCCGGGCCCCCCGCCCCGGCCCCGTGAAGGTCAGGCCGCCCTTGGCTGCGGCGTGCGCTGCGCTGGGCGACCACCCCCCGCCCCCGGCCAACCCGCGGTGGCCGCCGAGGGCTTTCTTTAACTCGAGTGCCGCCGGGGCTCCGACGCGAAGCCGAGGGCGCCGAGGACACCGCAGCCGCAGCCCGCCCTGCGCGAGCCTTGGAGCCGCGGGTGCGAGTTCGCAGACGCGCGGGGCCCGGAAGGACACGCCTCCTGGGAAGGCTGGGCAGCCCCGGGCCTGGGTCCCGCTTTCCCGACCCAGCAGGGCGCCCCAGCTTCTCGGCCCGGTCCCTTCGGCTAGAGGGACCCGCCGGCTGCCACCTGCCTCCTCCCCTCTGGGGGCCGCGTTGCGGGGTGGTTTCAAGGGAAGCTGTTTTCCGAGGAGGTTGGGGCCGAGCGGATGCGGGGCTGGTGTCAGCGGGGCGGGCGCGGGTCACCCGGGGAGAGGCGCAGCCGCCCGTCTCCGTCTCTGCGAAACCACAACCACCCAGCACCCCCAGCGGAGTCTCAGTGCGGGGCGGGGGTGGAACGGGCGCTGCGCCGGGAGGTTCGACCGGAGAACCGTGGGCGGCGCCGGCGGTCCCGGGATCTGTGGCCGGCGGAGGCAGAGCGCGGACCGGACCGAGCTGAGGTTGGCCGCGGGCGGCGGGGATTCTGGGGGAGGGTCGGCTGGGAGCGCAGGTGCCGGCGGAGCTGGCTGGGAGCCTCGGTGCCGACAGCTCTTTCGGGGCTGCCCCTGCCCCGCGGAGTGATTAAACTCCATTCTGCTGCCCCTGTCTGGTGGGTCGGGCACCCCCACACCGAGGCCTTGGGGCGTTCTGCTTCAGCAGCCCGAAACCAGAAGCAGTTCCCGTCGCCAGGCCTGAGTGTGTGGAAAAGGAGCCGGCGCCCTTTGCAGGGTGTCAGGGGACTGTGTGCCTGGCGGGAGGGGCGCTTCCCCCACCCGTAGTGAGCCAGGGGTGGGTGGGTGACATGGCGGACACCAGTGCTTCACCCTCCAGGACCTGTGCGGCCCCCGGCCCACCTGGAGGCCGTCTTCACCCTCGTTGCCAGCGTTCTCCTGGCTTCAGACTCCCCCAGGGACGTCCCCCACCTGCAGAGCCTGCGGAGCGCAGCTGTGGGGGCTGCTGGAGCTGCAGGGCTGTTCTGGAGGGGACATGCTGGGCTGTGATTCTGGGCATAAGTGAGACTCTCTTTCGTTGTGATCACTGCCTGGTTGATGCACACACTTCACATATCAGTGACAGAGACTCGCCGTTGAAGCCGGAGTGTGCTGGCCTGCTGGTGACTTTTCACCAGCTGTCCTGAACAAGCACAGGGTGGGGCGAGCGCTGGTGCTCCGGGTGGATTCTGATCCTCTGATAGCCGGGGAGTTGCCCCCATGACATGCGGCAACAGCCTCCGTTGCTAGGTGTTTCTAAGCAATTAAGTAGGAGATTAGGAAACCCCTCTCCGTGGAGGCAGGACCAGCGCCCCGTCTTTATCAGCCAGTGGCCATAAAGGTGGACCATGAACTTTCCCACTGCTGTGAGCATCACAGGTGTGGTCACACCTGGTTCGAATCCTGCAAGGTGGGGACTGAACTTGCTAGCGGGTTCAAAGCCCTTTCTGGCTTTAATACAGGAGCCTGGCGTTTTGTCCTGGTGACCCAGAGTTGTGGTGTGTGGGCTGGTGCCAGAGCGCCTGCACTGCTTCCTTCAGCCAGTCCCTTTATCCACTTGGGATTCGCCCTGCATTCCATAAAGGTGCCCATGAGCATGTCGACCTGGTGGTCACCATTGCTGACTCTTGAAAATGCATCCCTTGGGTCTGCGGATCTGACATCAACTCAGTCTTGTCAGCTCCCTAAAGTTGAGAAGAACCACAGTTTTGTCTGCACGCTCTAGTTTTGTCACAACGGAACAGAGTTATTCTGTTTATGCTGAGCTTGTGTCACCTGCATCTCATGTGAAAATCACAGAAAAAGTCACGTTTTTGCAATTCCAGCAATTTTTCATAAACACGTTTTTTTCAGCTTTACCGTGGTGCTGAGTGGTTCGTGGGGAGATGTTTGCGGGCTAGATTTTCTGGTAGGAACCGGCACAGACCCTGAGTCTTTAACTTCATGCAGAGGTCTGCTGGGTCCCAGGCTGAAGGACGCAGGGTTTAACATTTTTTTGTCTGCACAGGTCTTGGACATCACATGCTACTGATTTTAATGTGAATATCTCTATGTCAAGGGCTTCGTTGGGGTCCCATTGGTCTGGCTGTTTTGGAAGAACACGAGAGGAGGGGGAGCAGGCCCTGTGCTGGGTGCAGACCCCTCTAAGTGGGCTGAGGAGACGTTAGCTGAAGGGCCAGGAAGCAGGGTGCCTCTTTCTCCTGTGTCCACCTGCGTTTTGTCCTCATCCTCCTTTTACTCAGTGTCTTCTGAGTGGGTGGAGCCAGCTGTGCCCACCAGATTCAGATGGCATGTGCTAGGCCAGGACGCCCCGGCTCAGGCTCGGGTCAGTCTCCCCCGGAGCAGAGGGGTTTGGCTGCCTGTCCCCAGGAGGGTGCCCTCCCTCCACCCCTGCAGAGCTGTGGCTGTTCCCCTCCCCTGCCCTGATGAAGGGAGTGCTGTCAGAGGTGATCAGAGCCCTGGGTGAGAGTTACCCACTCCCTCGACCTTCAGGCCCCCTCCAAGAGGGAGGCAGGACCAGCACCCCATCTTTATCAGCCAGTAGCCATAAAGGTGGTCAGGACCGTGTCTGTGGTTTCTGTGAAGAGGGTTGAGGCTCAGTTCCCAAGCACGGGCAAGAGAACAGTGGCCTCGATGCTGGAGATGGGGCGGGGAGGGGATGAGAAGTCTGTTTCGGTTGCTTAGGAAGACCTGACTGTAGCTGAGTGTGTCAGCCACTCACCATTTAGTCTAATTGCCACACAACAGCCTCGTCAGCCCTTCCCCACATGCATGTTAGATGAGCTTGTGTGAGATTTATTGACCGTAATTTGGGAGTCTGTTCTGGGTGTGTGATCCTGGCAGCTGCCAGGGCCACTCATGACCTGGGGCTTTGTGGGGGCGGGAGGGGGTGAGGGGGTGTACCCCTTGACGAGGCTGCCCTGTGATGTGGCCGCAGCCTATGAAAAGTGAGGTTTGGGGGCCCGGAGTGTGAGTCACCAGCGGTAAATGCAAACCACATGTTACGCATTTTCTCTGCTGCAGAAAGGGCTTCTGGTGCCTGGCTCAGGCCAGGGCTCTGGAAAGAGCATTGCTTATTTCACATAAAAATCCTAAGAATGTGGGTGAACCTGTCTGAGATCTGATCAGAACCCACTTTCAATGTAATAAAACACTTAGTTGAAGTCACTGGGTTAGTTCCAGGCCCACTGGTGGTTATGACGTGACTATTAGCCACCAGCTGGCATTTACATTGAAGTGCCGAGAAGGAGCAGCTTAAGGTTTTTGATGTTTCAATTTCTTGAAAATGTAACTGTTTCTACCCAGGACCTGCCTCTCCAGGAGTGTCGTGCACTTCATTTTTTCTATTTAGCATTTATTAGGGGTGAAATTAGCTTGCTACTCACATGCTGGCCCCCGCCTGAATCCTCACCCTGTGGAGGAAGTTCACATTAAAGTAGTGAATCTTGCTTTAATGAGAGCTTATTTTTTGCAAATACTATCATCAGTGCAGGGTCTTCAGCCTTTAAAAAAATGGTTAAATCATTGACTAATGAAGTGCTAAAAGAAAAAACTCATCAAGAACCTCCATTGCCCCAAGTTGCCAACACTCCTAATTAATTTAAAAGCTGTTCTCTGGGGCAGGTTGCTTCCCCAGTTCTGCCTCCACACTCAGTGGGGCCCCTTTCTCACTCTAAGTTTACCTGTAGTGTCCTGGCCCTCACGTGGTCATCTGGAACTACAGTTGGTACCCAGGGGCTGTTGGCATTCCCATGATATTCTGGAGGAATCCATCCCTTCCTTGGGGCTCCATCCCACTGCCCCTGCGCCCCCAGTTACCCTGATTCAGAGACACTACGGAGATTGGTGTTTGACGCTGGGGCAGCAGAGGGGCAGACGCCGAGTGTCGGGGGATGGCTGGGGAGCCTGGGGAGCACCACCTGCACTCGTGGGAGCTCAGCCCCGCCACACTGTGGCCCTTGGCACAGGTGCATGGAAGGAACTGGGTGGGGGCCCCTGTGAAGGCCCCATCCTGGAAGTGGACCCAGAGCCCAAGGGCGGAGTTGGCGCTGGCCTGCCTCACAGGCATGGGTTCGCATGGCACCTGTGGCCAGCAGCGGGTGGGTCCCTGAGCCGCCATCATTTCAAGCAGGTGTCCTCCTCACCGGCTCCCTGTGGGTGGATGTGTGCTGGGGCAGGAGCCTCGGCTCGGGGCCTTGGTTTTCCCTGCGGTGGGCAGGTGTTTGCTGGGGCAGGAGCCGCGGCTCGGGGCCTCGGTTCTCCCTGCTGTGGGCGGGTGTTTGCCGGGGCAGGAGCCTCGGCTCGGGGCCTGAGTTCTCCCTGCGGTGGGCGGGTGTGTGCCGGGGCAGGAGCCTCGGCTCGGGGCCTGGGTTCTCCTTGCGGTGGGCGGACGTGTACTGGGGCAGGAGCCTCAGCTCAGGGCCTGGCTGACGTGTCTCCCTCCACAGCGGGCTGACGCACGAGGCACACCGGAAGGAGGTGGAGCAGGTGTATCTGCGCTGTGCGGCCGGCACCGTGGAGTGGATGTACCCGACCGGCGCGCTCATCGTGAACCTGCGGCCCAACACCTTCTCGCCCGCCCGGCACCTGACTGTGTGCATCAAGCCTTTCAGGGACTCCTCGGGGGCCAATATTTATTTGGAAAAAACTGGAGAGCTGAGACTGCTTGTGCGGGATGGGGACGGCAGGCCTGGCGGTGTGCAGTGCTTTGGCCTGGAGCAGGGTGGTCTGTTCGTGGAGGCCACGCTACAGCAGGACATTGGCCGAAGGACCACGGGCTTCCAGTACGAGCTGATCAGGAGGTACAGGGCTTCGGACCTGCACGAGCTGTCGGGTGAGTGGCCTGCTCCGGGTGGGACGGGGGTGGGGGTGGGGGTGGGGGTGGGGGGGGTGGGGGTGGGGGTTGGCGCCGGCTCCCCTGTCTAAGCGGTGGCTGTGTCATCATGGCAGGTGTCTCTGATTTCTCCTCTCCCCCTCATCTGCTCAGCCTTGGTGAAAACACTTCTTGCTTCAGATGTGGCGGGTTTGCCCAAAGAGGCCCACAGGCGACTGGGGTTGGAGGTCACTGGCACCGGCAGAGAGGCCCTCCTGGAGGTGTGACATGGTGTAGGGGGGTGTGGGAGGTTCAAATTAAACTGCCTGTGAAATGCAGCCTTTCCAACTAGAGCCACCTGTTGTGAAAAGACTGACCCATCTGGGTGGTGTTCTGGGTGGAACAGCCTTGGAAGAGCAGCCTGCCTCCTGGGAAGTGTGTCTGGGGACAGTGGTGGGGAGTGTGGGAGTGTGGCAGGGAGTGTGGGAGTGTGGCAGGAAGTGGGAGTGTGGTGGGGAGTATGTCTGGGAGCATGGCCGGGAGTGTGCGTGGGGAGCATGGCAGGGAGTGTGGGAGCATGGCCGGAAGTGTGGCCAGGAATATGCCTGGGGAGTGTGGCAGGGAGTGTGTCTGGGAGCATAGTGGAAAGTGTCTGGGGACCGTGGCGAGCGTCCTCCCGTGGTGGCACGGCGGGTGCTGAGGGACATGCCCTGTGCTTATGGACCATGTAGCTCCTTTGAAATGGGTGCTTTTCCCATTCAAACGGTCCTGGAAATTGGCTAGGTATCTCTGGTGTCAGCTGAAGACCCTGAAATGTCAATTTTTGGATGGGAGCTGAGGCTGATTCGGCCTGGAGCGGTGCTGAGCTATGATGTCCAGAACGTGGGACCAGCCCTGGTCCCAGAGGGGTTTCGTGGGTAAAATAAGCCAACAGATTCCCTGTGTGGCAGGCAGAGAGTGGAGGTGTCAAGGGGTATCTGTGGATGCTTGTGCCTGGGGGAGAGGTCCTTCGTGGAGGGCTTTGTTGGTCTCTAGAAAATTCTGTGGGCAGACCCCAGGAAGCATGAGGTCCTGGGAGACAGATGTGAGCCGTGTGACCTCATGGTCTGTGTTGCTTCAGCCTCTGGTCCCTGGAGGTGGGACAGGGCAGGTCCTACCTCTTGCACTGTGAGCAGGCCCAGGGTGCTGTCTTTTGGGGATACCAGGGCCAGGTGCAGGCTCCACACTGCTGCTGGTGGGGTCTGAATGTGGGGCGTGGGGCCCTTTGAGCACCATCAGCTCCATAAGCAGGGTGGTCACCATCCAGGGCTGTGCAGCGTCTTGGGACTGTGTGAGCTGGGACTGTCTAAACCTCAGCTTGGGAGCTGTTCCAGGGGGGCTGTCCCAGTGGCAGCCGACCAGGTAAACTGTCTTACAGCCCATTGTTGTCACACATGGCTGGGGGTCACTGGCATGACGTGGGCAGAGGCTGGGGGGCTCCTTCATATTCCACAGGACGCCCCAACCCAGAGATTGATCCGGCCCAAAATGTCAGCCGGGCCTAGGTGGAGACACCTGGCTGAGGGGTGGGCATGCCTGAGGTGAGAGGGAGCACCCTGCTGGGGAAAACCAGCCGCATGAGGATCTGAAACGTACAGACACGTTCTGAGCAGAAGCCCACACTTTTGTGTTCTGTGTTCTTGGCCCAGATCTTTCTGAAATCTCTCTCAAGTGAGCGTCGGACTGACTGCCCTGGGTCCTGACTGCCCCATGAGTCCCCGAGTCCTGACAGTGCCCCGTGAGCTCTGACTGTCCCTTGGGCCTCAGCCCCTGTGGGGCTGGATGCTGATGTAAGCTCAGCTGTGCTGTGGTTGGTGGCATGCTGGATAAAACTTTGACGGTGACAGCCTTTATTTCGATTACCAACAGTTCTGGTGGGCTGGAAACCTGAGGGAGGGGGCACAAGCCTTGGTCTGGGGGCCCCGGAGAGAAACTCTCTAGACAATGAAAGCAAGTCTGGAGAAATCCGGGCACCAAGTTCAGTCTTCCTGAACAGAGGGAGAAGGTGCCAGGCCAGATATTAGGAACTTGCAAGTATTCTCTCTGCTGATTAAAGTGTTAATTGGTCTTGAAGAGCTGGGCTGCGGTCACATGTTTTGTGGCCTGAGCTTTGTTCTGCTTCTGTGTGAGAGTCTTAAAGAGGCTGCAGCACAGTCACTGTCCCGGCAGGTGCACCTGGACGTCCACATTTGCACAGCCCACGTTTCTAGATTTCCAGTGGAAAATCAGTGGTTCTGGTCGTCAGCTGGGGTGACCCTACGGAGCCTATGAGCTCACCTTTGGGAACAGAGACTGTCTCTCCTGCCTCTGGGGGTGGGGGCCGAGGCCTCCAGGCCCTGTGTAGGCTGGGGTGGTACGTAGGTTGGGAGAGGCAGCGAGGGTCGGGGCTGAGCGGCCTTGGGTTCCCGTGGGGTCACAGGGAGGCAGCAGCCCCTTGTGAGGAGTGACTTGAGCCACCAGGGGCTGGAGCAGGCATCTGGCCATGGGTCCCACCTCGCCCTCCGTGTGCTCCTGGGTCTGTAAGGCCCTGCGCAGGACCGTGCCCAGCACACGCTAGGCTGGCTTGCGGTCCCAGAACTTTGCTGTGTCCTGTGAGGCAGGTGCTTAGATTCCCCTGTTTACTCCCCGTGGCCCTGGGGCATCTGCTTAAACCCAGCTGAGATGATTTTCAGTGCCCTGTGGGTGGTGGGTTGCTCGTCGGAGGAAGGAGACCTGCAGGGACCCTCAGAACTGGGGACAGGCCCAGACTCTCAGGTTCACCGGGGTCCCTGGAGCTGGGACCCAGGCCTAGCATCTCCACGGGAACCGGTACGGGTGTCTGACCCACCTGGACTACAGGGGCAGGGCCCTCATGAGAGGCCTCCCCTATCCTGATGGGATTGAGGAGCAGGAGGAATCTAGGAGGCTGATGCATCTCCTCTCCCCAGGGTATTCGCCTTTCATTAGGGGATGGGGCCCCTAAGCCCTTAATGCCACAGGAATGGATACATAATGTGGAATGTCGGGGCCATCTGTCAGCAGGGACGCCATCCCTTGGGCACGGCTGGCTCCTCAGCACTCTCCTACCCGTTCCTGCACTCGCAACAGCTGTGACAGCTTATGGAGACCCCCCCCTGAGCCTGAGGTGTGCTGATACCTTGGGCCTGGTGTGTGCTGCCCGCTGTGAATCAGAAGTTCCAGATTGTGCTGACTTAGGAGGACAGTCTCCATGGGCTGGAATCCCGGACAAGAGAGGGTGTGTGAGCCCATTCCCTGCCCAGCCAGCACGAAACCTGCTGCTCTGGTGCTTCTGCTGGGTGTGACTGTAGCACATGCGTGCTGCATAATCGGCTTGAATAAATGAGACACACCCATAACCCAGAGCTGGCCAGAACACGGGCAGGCTGCTCTTCCAGGGGTATAGACTGGGCCAGGTGGGGGGTCAGGGGGACCTGGTCCCTGGGTCTTGGGATTTGGCTACCTATGGGCTGGACTTCCCAGCTCTGCACCAGCCTCAGGCAGCACAGACGCCTTTACTGGATGTGAGGAAACCCTGCAGGACAGGAGGGGCGGGGAGTGGACAGGTGCAGCTCCAGGCGGTACCCAGATCTGTGCTCAGCAGACCTGGCTGAGGCTGTGTGGTGCTGCTGTCCCCAGGCCAGTACATCTGGGAAACAGGCCCCACCCAGTGGGTTGGGGATATGGGTGGGGACTCCGTCTGGTTCTGGGGAACACAGACCAGAGGCCGTCCAGGCGGGTCAGGATTCCAGTCTGTTCTTTGGCTTCTCCCAGGGCCTTGTGAGCAGGTGCCAGGGCTGGGCAGCAGCATTGTGGACACACACAGTGGTGGGAGGGGATGCTGCCTTGATGCAGGTCACGAGCACACGGTGCTGTCTCAGGCTCTCCAGGACACTGAGTCCTACAGCGCCTCAGGGGCCTCCACACCCTTCCCTTTAAAGAGCTGCCCCTGGCTGAGCCCATAGGCAGGTGACCAGCTCGGTGGGCGCAGAGCCCCTGGAGAGGTCCTTGATGGGTGGGAGGGATGGGTGGAAAAGTGGGGAAGACAATCTGCATGATTTCTGGAAGCAGAGAAGGAGAAGGGAGGATTTTCCAGGGCGTCCCGTTGCTCATCCGTCTTTCACTTCCTGCCTTGGTGGCTTCTCTCTGGACACTGTAATTTTCATTTTAACCATCTCCTGGCTTGTGGAGAGGAAGGGTGTGACCCCACCAGCTTCCTCACCAGGAAGAGGGAGGGAGAAAGGGAGGGAGGCAGGGGGAAGGGCGGGGGCCAGGGGCCAACATCCCCAGGGCACCCCGGCAATGGACCGTAGCCTGGAGTCCAGCTGCACCGTGATGGTGGTGATGGCGGCTTTGGGAGGAACCTTGGGAGCTCGACCTGGGTCGTGGAGCCCACTGGATCCCGGTCTCCACCCACCTGCTGCTCACTGTTCCTGGAGTCTCAGAAGCGCTGTGTCCCCCGTCACCAGCTGCGTGGGAGTCCCAGCTGTCATGGTCACAGAGGTTTATCACCGGAACTGCCTGAGTCCTGCTGGCCGTCCTTACCTGGGCAATCCTGCTGGACTGGTTTGTGTCCGTCATCTCGGCCTCTCCTCGGAACCAGCTGGTCCTGCTTTGCTCATGGCACTGGCTGTCCACCCACACCTGCTGTCCAACCCAAGTCCCCACAGCAGCCCCCTCAGTCCCGCCCTGCTGGTCCCTCCCACCCAGTGATCTCCCTGAGACGTCCACACCCCAGCTCTCCCCTCTAGGAGGATGGACCAGGATTCCAACTCTTTGCCCTCCCCACCCCCTAGAAACTAGATACCAGTGTCCGTGACCAGCGCATTCCACAGCCATCACGAGCCTGGTTCCCGGTAATAATTGTCTCCAGATTGTACTCTGGAGTCCACCCTGTGCCATTTGTGAAGGCAACTCCACTTTGTAAAACTCAGGATCAGAATGAGGAGGTCTCTGGGGTGCTCTTTATTAGCTCAGCTGTTGATGGGAGGTCTCCGGAGGCTTCCAGCAGGCCAGGCTGCAGGCACTGATCCCCCCAGGCCCCACACCCCTGCCATCGGCCGAGCAAGCCAGGGCGGGGTACCAGGGCGCGTGAGGGGAGCGTCTCCATCCTCCCCCTCGCTGTCAGCTGAGGTCGCTGGGCCGTGACTCATAGAGGGTGAGGCGCCAGGGCTTGGATACGCTCGCATGCCCAGACCCAGGGTGGGACGAGTGTGGCTGGGCTGTGGGCTGTGCTGCCCCAGGGTGGGAGCCTACGCACTGACCACATTTGCTGACCGGGAGGACAGGCTTCAGGCATCTCCTGCCTCCTGCCCTCCAGGGCCCCTGGCCCAGCCCCAGCTGCCATGGCTGCCCAGGCAGAGGGTGCTGCTTAGTGCGGGGACCCTCAGGTGGACTGTGGTCACCGTTCTTGTCACTGACCAACCCCCACCCATGTGACGGGTGCTGGGCTGGGACCTCTGGCCCTGTGGGGCTGGGCAGCTGTGAGCCCGGGGGCAGTCTCACCTCGGGGGGGTAAAAGTGCTGCCTGAAATGTGAGCCCCTTGGGCTGCGTGGGCTCTCTGTGTCTCTCCCGGGCTCAGGTGGGAGTCTGTGCTGCTGGCCTCCCAGCTGCGTCTGGCCCCCACCTGCGTCAGGCCCAGCATCGTCAGCAGGTCCCCAGCCGGGGAGCAGGATGGGGGTCCACATAGGTGAACTAAGTGTCCAGGGTGGGCCACACCCCAGGGCCCCCATAGGAGAGTGCCCAGACCACTGGGCTGCTTCCAGGCTAGGGATCAGGAGCCCCCAGAGCGGGGGCTGCAGTGTGGGTCTGCACAAACCAGCAGGAAGGGGATTTGACCGGAGCTCCTGTTCTGCGGGTCTGCTGAAGGGTGGAGGCCCTTCCCAGGGCAAGGCTGGACCGGCCTCCAGGTGCCCGGCAGGTTGTGCTGGCTTCACAGCTTCTTTTTCCTGATAACCTGATGGAAAGAAACACAGGAGGAGGTGGGTGGGCCAGTGAGTCAGGCTGGGAGGTGCCCTCACCCTGCCTGGCAGGCAGTGCTGGCCTCATCCCTGAGGGTTAGGACCCCAGACACTCACCTCCACCCCAGGGGTCCACAGAGACCTGAGCTTGCCCAGGGCGCTGCAGACTCCAAGGTCTCATGGACCCCTGTGCTGGCCCTGAGGATCCCTGCAAGTTCCTGACCCCAGAATCCCTCTCTGAGCAGCTGTCCACACCTTGCCAAGGTGCCAGCTGTGCACGCTGCTGTGAACCCCAGGGCCCCCAGGTGCCAGCAGCCAGCTCATCAGGCAGGTGACAGCTCAGCCCAGCTTAGCCCAGCAGGAGCCGCCGGCTAGGGCACAGATGGTAGCTTCCTCCAGGGCCAGCGAACCCCCAGGCAAGGTTGTCCCTGCTCTTGGCCAGGGACCTTCTAGAGCCTTCAGAATGTGAAATGGTGCAGGGGAAAGAGGTGTCATTGAGATTTCACATCTCATAGTTTCTACTGAGTTAGGAGACTTGGGGCCAAAACCTGGAGGCTCAGAACAGGTGATGTGAGGCCCTGAAACCTGCAATAAGAGTGAATAATAAAACCGTGTTTCCTGAGTCTGCCCTTAGTGTAGGGACGCGTGGTGTGCAGAGGTTTCTGTTTCACGAGGCTCACCCGTCTAAGAAACTGGGGCGAAGGGCAGGGCAAAGGCTGGGCCGGGAGGAGGTTGGAAGCCGGTTTGGCTGGTGCAGGAGCCTCACTCCGAGCTTTCTGCATTATCTGGGGGAGGCCAGGCCCGCCAGGGTTCAGGGGCATCAGAGGGGGTTCTGCCTGCTCAGGGATTCCCTTCCTGGAATCTCCGCCTTTCTGATCCTTCCAGCTGCTTGGGGGGCTGTTGTGGTCCAGGAAAGTGGGCAGCAGATCTGTGGGGACTGTCTGCCTTTTGAGGGAGATGAGAAGTTGGGGTGGTCCCAGTATCATGGGGTGTGGATGTGAAAGTGGGGTGGGGGCACGATTTCGGGTCAGCCCCAGGTGGGCTTTGCATTTGAAACAGGCATGAGTGATTTCTGAGTCCGGCTCAGCCACACTGAGGATGTAAGCGGGCAGAGCATGAAGACCGCTCCCCCTCAATCAAGGCCCTGGGATGGGACATGGCTGGCTGAGGGTCTGTGCTCCAGTCCATGCCCATCGTGGCCGCGGTGCAGGTGCTTTTGGTCTAGATGGAGCTGAGGGGTCCCCAAGGGTTGTGTTTTCTGTCTCCTGCTCTGCTGACACCCCCAGCCTGTGCCTCCCACTCACCTTGGCCACAGAGGTGCCTTGACATGGACACCCGCCCCAACTGGGCTTTGCTGGGTGTGAGATCATGTGATGTGGTGGGCGGCAGCCCAGAGCCTGCTCCGTGCAGGCTGCTTGCTGACTCTGCGTTTCTTCCACAGCCCCCTGCCGCCCCTGCAGTGACACCGAGGTGCTCCTAGCCGTGTGCAGTAGCGACTTTGGTGAGTGTCTGCCTCAGCGGCTCTGTCTCCTGGGCGCCCCCTCTTCAGGGCCCAGGACAGGCCTCCAGCTCTAGCGCTTTGCTGACCCCCGGAAGGGGACACTCTGCAGAGGCCCAGGGCTAGGCCCTCCTCCGGCCCTGGGGACTGGACTCACCTGAAGGGAGCTGGGGGCGGTTTTAGGTGCCTGGCAAGCATTTCCAGGTGTGTAAATGTGATCATTGCTCTTCGCGGGGATTCTGGAAGTCCATTGTTTCCCAGCAGCTCTACTTTCTGAAGTGCTTTGTAAACAGCATTTTATCAGCAGCCCAGAGCACCCTTGATGTTGGACACTGCCTGCCCCAACCCGAGTCCATGCTGTTCCGTGCCTAAGGCCCCACTGGCCCTGCGGCTCTGCAGGGGGAGTGCTGTGGGTCCCAGGGCTGCAGCCCCTTTGCCTGTGGCGTTGGCACAGATGCTCTCTGCTAAGGGTTTGGCCACGGAAAGCCACGTCCTGCAGGGCTGAGGCTCTGCACCCCATCGCCAAGCTCACGGACAGGCCCCTTTTCAAGGCTTTCCCGGGTCCTGGGCAGGGTCTCCAAGAGCGGCCCTGAGGCTGTCCCCATGCCCACCCTCCCTCTGTCTCCTCATGTCACCCTCTCCTCTGAGCTGGACCGGGTCTGTCTGATCAGGGTGCAGAACTGCAGGGGCAGTGTGGCGGGGGGGGTCTGCGGTGGCCTGGCTTGCTTCCCCTTGCTCACCCCCCACCCCCTGTTTCCACCTCCTTCCCTGCACAGCTGTTCGAGGGTCCATCCAGGAAGTCACCCATGAGCCGGAGCGGCAGGACTCGGCCATCCACCTGCGTGTGAGCAGACTCTACCGGCAGAAAAGCAGGGTCTTTGAGCCGGTGCCCGAGGGCAATGGCCACTGGCAGGGACGCGTCCGGACGCTGCTGGAGTGTGGCGTGCGGCCTGGGCGCGGTGACTTCCTCTTCACCGGCCACATGCACTTTGGGGAGGCACGCCTGGGCTGTGCCCCACGCTTCAGGGACTTCCAGAGGATGTATAGGGACGCCCAGGAGAGGGGGCTGAACCCTTGTGAGATTGGCATGGACTGACCTGGGGTCCTTGGGGTGCTGCCTCCCTCTCCTGATGAGCCACAGGCTGCTGTGGGTGCTGGAGTCCTGGTGGGGGCTGGGCGCCTGGGGCCCAGACCTGATGCCCAAGCTGGAGGTTCTCACCACACTCAGCCCTGTGAGCTCCCAGTCATGGACCTGGCTGACTGGAAATGCTGTAAAATGCAAACTAAGTTATTGTATTGTGTTTTGTAAAAAAGAAATGTGCATAGGAAACAGTCCTGTGTCATGAAATGCCTGGGGACCCCATTCGATACCGTTCCTTAAAGATATTTTGCGTCACCACGTGTGGCTGGGAACTGGGTGAAGGGCTGGCTGTTGGCGCCCTGGGCAGTGGGAAGAACCTCGGTACTATTCAAAGCTGTTATTCTCATGACAGAAGTTTACGGACCCAAATACTTAGGTTTTTAGTTTCATTTTATTTTTGAAGAATGAGCATGGCCAGCTGGGGTCCTTTTTGGGCTGCTGGCTGTTTCGTTTTGGAGAATAAAGACCAGGATCCGATGACCCGACCCGTGAGCCAGTCTGCCTTTCACTGGGTCAGGCGCCCATGGCCTGGATTGGGGCCTCACTAGACACACCCTGGGGCTCCCGCTGGCTCCTCCCAGCTCCCCCTGGGCACTGTCCCTCAGCTCCTGCCCCTGTTATCTCCATGAACTCAGGTCTTGCCCTGTGGCCCCAGCCTCCCCAAAGCACAGGAGCTCACAGAATGTCTCTGGATGCCCAGGAGCTAGTCTGAACCCAGGCTGGTGACCCTGTGTCCCCAAAAGATGCGGCTACCAGAACAAATCACCACCCACTGTGGGGCTGAAACAGCCTCTTTCTCTGAGTTCCTGAGGCCACAATCCATAGTCACAGTGTGGGCAGAGCCTCTCCCTCCAGAAGCTCCTGGGCAGACCCTACATCTTCTCAGCCTCTGGGGGATCCACGCTTCCTTGATGGTAACCCCATTGCTCCAGTCTCTGCCTCTGTGGCCAGGTGGCTTCTCCCCATGTCTGCATCCAGATCTTCCTCTAACTAGGACATTGGTCACTGGATTGGGGCCCACACCAGTCCCGAATACATCTGCAAAGACCCCGTTTCCAAATAAGGTCACAGTCAGTGGTTCCTGGTGGACGTGAAATTTGGGGGGACGCCATGCCCTAGCACAGAGGGTCCCTGGGAGCGTCGGTTAACCAGACCCAAGCCTGCATTCCCATTTATCATGTGAATCAGGCGGTTGCACCTGTGCAACTGCCGAGAGCAGAGGGGACCTGGAAGAGGACGGTGTGGTCAGTGGGTACCATGCTGACTTCACCAAATGCTCAGGTACTCTGGGTAAGGACTGAGCACCATCTCAGGTGTGCACTGTCTCAGGTGTGCACCAGCTCAGGTACCCTCGGTAAGGACTGAGCACCGTCTCAGGCGTACACCAGCTCGGGTACCCTGGGCAAGGACTGTGCACCGTCTCAGGCGTGCACTGTCTCGGGTGTGCACTATCTCAGGTGTACACCAGCTCCGGTACCCTGGGCAAGGACTGTGCACCGTCTCAGGCGTGCACTGTCTCAGGTGTGCCCTGTCTAGGGTGTGTACCGTCTCAGGCGTGCACTGTCTCAGGTATGCACTGTCTCAGGCATGCACCATCTCAGGTGTGCACTGTCTCAGGTGTGCAGCAGCTCAGGTGTTCACTAGCTCAGATCTGAGCCAGCACAGGTCTACAGGCTCCCACACATTACTACAAGAAGCAGGTGCTTGTGGGTGAGGACCTGAAGCAGCAGGGCTGGGGCTAGACCAGGTCCCACTGTGGCTGGTGCCCAGCACATCTTTGCCAGCAGGACGTCACAGCACAGGTGCCCAGACCACAGCAGCGAGGAACGGAACTTGCCTCTGGAACCCAGGTTTTCTGGAGTAGCTCCAGGGGGTGTGGACTGCCAGAAGGAGGCTGCAGAACAAGAAGGTGGGGTTTTAGGCTGGCAGCCTCTCCTCAGTTGCAGGGATCCTGGGTTTGGCCAGAACCTGGTGTCAGGTGGAGTAGAGGTCACACTTTGTGGGAGGCTTCTGTTTCTAGAAGTGCCTGTGGACTGGGGATCTTTGGTCCAGAGTCTAGGAGAGGGCAAGGCTTGCCAAGCAGGAAGTCTCTCGGGGGTGGGGGCCGGCGCTGAGGTGGGAGTGGTCCTGGAGGCTGTTGTGAGAGGCAGCTGAGGCTGTCAGGTCCTGTCAGGAGCCTCCTCTCTGTGGCCTGGGAGCTTAGTACCACCGGGGAGTCTCCCCAGCGGCCTGGGCTGCTTGTGGGGGGCAGTTGGAAGATCTCCATTTCCCAGTGCCTGCAGCGCCCGACCTCCCTCTGACCTGTGCCAGAGCCTCTTGGGTGTCAGGTCATGATGCACTCAGGGGCTCCCCTTCCCCACCCTCCCTCAGCACCAGCTCTGTCTGTCCTGCTCCTCCGATGCTGTCTCTGGTCAAACTCTGAGGCCTTCAGAGGCCCCAACATCTTCCTTGTCACCTCGTCCTCAGATGGTACTGGGAGCCCCAGCCTGATGGGTTTGTTGTGTTTGGTGGTCACTGCACTCCTTGGTCTCTTTGCAGAGGGGCAGCCTCACCTCTCCTCCACTCCCCTGCCAGGCGGGGCCCCCACATCAGAGCTGGGGATTCAGGGACTCATGAGGGTGCTGGACCCAGCCTTATCCTGCCACCCATGGGATGCCCTGAGGAGCTAAGGCCCCCATAGTCCCTGGAGGCTTAGGGGCATCCACCTCTCTTCCATCCCCCACCAAGGCCAAGGCCTCTGGCACAGGATCCCTCTGGGTCCAATGACTGCCTGCCGTGCTCCTTGGGATGCTGGGGATCTCCAAGGGCCATGAATGTGGGTACCCCATATCTGCTACCCCAGGCAGGATACCCTGATGGCCCTGGGGCCTCGTCCCTTTGCTGGGTCAGGACACAGCTGTGAGGTCCAGGACAGGGCTGTGAAGGTCAGGGCAGGGCTGTGAGGTCCAGGGCAGGGCTGCGAGGGTCAGGGCAGGGCTGTGAGGGTCAGGGCAGGGCTGTGAGGTCCAGGGCAGGGCTGTGAGGGTCAGGGCAGGGCTGTGAGGTCCAGGGCAGGGCTGTGAGGGTCAGGGCAGGGCTGTGAGGTCCAGGGCAGGGCTGTGAGGTCTGGCTGCCTGCTCAGCTCTGGGACCTGCCCTCCTCAGGTGCCCACAGCAGTGAACATGCACAGGGCAGATCTACAGGTCCTCTGAGGAAAAAGTGAGGGTCCAGGTTGAGTGTGTGGGTGCTGGGTGTGCAGAACTCACTTCTAACTTTGAGAGTAGAAGTGGGCTTCATGAGGGAGGTGGGCTTTGAGCCAGGCCTGGAACTCAGTATCTGGAAGTGGCTTCCAGCTCTCCCTGAGCTCTCTCCTCTGCAGAACAACCCAGCCTGCAGATCTGTGGCCCCAGCTCCTTCCTGGGGAATCATGACCCTGCCTGGCACCCCAGGGTGAATGTTGTACCCAGCCCTGAGGGTTCCCATCTGTTGGGGGCATCTGACCTGGGCAGGCCAGGGTGGGCATGAGGGAGTCCAGTGCAGCAGGTGCAGGGTGGCCCTGGGAGACGCTGCCTCGGCTGGGGCCTGGATTCTCTGGGTCATCACCAGTGCAGGGGGTTCTGGCTTACCAGACTTTGCCACTGGAGAGGTTGGGGAGCTCTACACGAAGGCAAGGAGGCCGGGGTCAGGATGCAATTCGTCCCAAGAGCAACCGGAAAAGCCGTCACACCGCAGATTGCACTGTTCTCGCCGAAGGCCTGGTCCTGCCTGGTCTTGTCCAGTCCAGCAACTGCTTCCCCTCCAGGGCTGCTTCCAGCAGCCCCCATGTGTTCCAAGAGCAGTGAGACTTGCCCAAGAAGAGTCAGAGGCTTCAGAGCTCTTGGAGGTGGTGGCTTCTCCCAGTAGCCCGGTATCTGTCAGGTCCCCCATAAAGGAAGGGGGGTTGGCAAGGCTCCTCCTTGCTCCCAAAGTGAGAATCAGACCCCCTTTTCCGGCTCCCACTTGTCCCCTCCACCTGCCCTTTTCCCTCCGGGAAGCCCTGGAGGTTTTCCAAGAACTCTTCAGGCAGGGTGGAAGGGGGGCCTCAACCTTTCACCCTAGGGTCCAGTCAGCTGATGGCTATGAGAGAGAAGCTGAGAGCCACCAGAGCCCACGGGTCCACCCTGGTCCCCGATCTGCAAACGCTGGCCCGTGGGAGCTGTGACTCGGTTTCCACGCTGGTCCCCGATCTGCAAACGCTGGCCCGTAGGAGCTGTGACTCGGTTTCCCACTTGTCAGGGGCTTGCTGAGGGCCCAGCACGTGCAAGCAGTGTCCGGTCAGGCAGGAACATGGTCCGTGTTCGCAGGCGTCTCCATGTGTGGGTGTGTGAGAGGTGTCAGCTGGGACGCTGGGGTGGTGAGGACAGTCCTGGCTCCGGCCTCATCCTCCCTCAACCTTGACTCCCTCTACACAAGGAGCCACCCCCACTTCCTGACTAATCCTGTGAGTGTAGCCTCCTCTGCTGGGAGGGCTCTGTCGGAGGTTCCAGAAGGAAAGCTGGCTGCAGGGAGGGCCAGGCATTGGGCACTGTGTGGCTGAGTCTCTAGTGGGGGTGCTGCAGAGCTGGGTTTCCAGACCCCCTCCTTGGCCGCCCCCCATACCCACCCTCTACTGAGGGGCCAGAGCTCCGCTGCAGGTCCCACGGGTGGGGGTGGGGCCGCTCATTAGTGCTGCAGCTGACACCGAGGCCTTCCACCTCGCTAATTGATTAAACTGTTTAGAAACCAGGCCGGCATGGTGGGAACTGGCCCAGCCAGGCAGCGGCCCAGGAGTTCATCAGTGAGGCGGGTTGGTGGGGTCCCATCCCTGGCCGCCCTCGGGCACCCTTCTTTGCCCCTCTGTGTGGTCAGAAGTAGCGAGTGTCCTGGGAGGAGCTAGTGAGTCCCTGGGGCCCTCTCCTCCCGGACAACTCACTCAGCAAGCACTGAGGGAAGCACACTGTGGACCAAACGTCCGAGGGCCTGCCTGCAGGGGTTGGACCAGACCTGGTGAAGGACAGCAGTGCCTTACTCCATTCCAGGAGGGGCACGGGGCTATGAACCCAGGCCCGGGGAAGCAGTCCCTGGAGGCCCGAGAGCCTTCCGGGGAGCCACTGGGTGCTCCTGGGCCCTGCTCTCCTGGGATTTTCTGTGCCTGTGACCTCATCCTCCTCCTTCCTCTCCTGTGGGGTTCCCCCAACACCCCCTCCCCTCGTGCCATGCCTTCCCCCACCATGCCTGCCCTCCGCAATGCCCCCAACTCCCAGGTCTTCCCCCAGGACATCAGCTGGGCTGTAGGTCTTGGTCTCCAGGACTGAGTCCTGGGAGAGGGGCAGAGCCTTGGTTCCCAGGGCAGGCCCTGGCCGGCATGCAGTGGGTGCTGGTGCTGCCTGAGGAGCTGCCCGGGGCCTGGTCAGCCCTGCTGGTATCTGTCCCGCAGCCAGCACCAGCTCTGCCGTTCACACTTGGTCACAGGTGGGTGCCCACCCAAGCAGCCTCAGAGCAGCGTGGGTTGGGCTCCAGAGGTGGGGGCAGCCGCTGACAGTGGGAGGTTGTGGGGCAGCAGCTATGGCAGGGGTTCAGAGGGGCAGAATCCAGGGGCGGACATGGGGATGCAGACCTGCGGGGAGGGGGCGGTTGCCCAGGACCCCTGCCGGTGCAGGGGACCCACGGGGATGCAGAGGAACGTAAGGAATCCAGAGTCAACACTGGGCCACTGTGTGCTGCGCCGAACGGGTGGCTGTGATTTATAAAACAGCGGAGGCTTGGCTGGTATGGGGTGGTGAGGTCACAGGCGGCTGGCTGCCTGGCTGGGGGCTCTGGAATTTCTCTGCAGAAGAATTTTGCTTACCAAGCCACATGCTTTCCTAGCCATCAGTGTGATCAGGAGCAAGATGAAAAATATGCTAAAACACAGAGAAACAAAACACACCCCCGTGTGAGGGGGAGGGGCTTGCAGGGAGTGGGGGCAGGGAGGGTGGGGCCCAGGAGCAGCTCTGCCCAGTGCTGTCCACCCAGAGAGAGCCCAACGCCCCTTCCTTTCCTCTTTTAGTACTGCTGAGCTGGACTAAAACGTCCAGAAAGGAACTTTACTAGAAACTGCAGCAATAAAGAAAACACAAGAAAATAGTCAAGGGCACATTCTTGATGGCAGATAACGGGTCTCTGGCTGCAGCTGGGTGTCAGCTGCGCTGGCCTGGTCGGTGGGCTCACCCACAGGTGCCTGACAGGGGATGGGGAAGGTGGACCAGGCGGCCCCAGAGCCTCTGTTCTGCCCACTCGTGTCTCTCCAGATGTGGAGAGGAGGGGACACTGTCTGGACCACAGGCCAGGTGCTTCCTTTGTCCTGACCACCCTGCTTCTGCCCAGGAGATGCTTCGGCTGTGTGTTCCCTGCCCAGCTGCTCCTGAGTGCTCCCAGGCTCCTCCTCCACCTGAGACTTGGAGCTGTGGGGCTGTGCCGGGGATGCCTCACTGCACACCGCTGGGTCTGGCCTTCTGCACAGGCAGCTGTGCTTCCTAGGGTGTCTGGCCCTGCAGGGGGCCCCAGGGTGGGGAGGGGGCCCTGGTCCCATCCACTGTGTGACCTCGACCATGATGCCTGACATTTCTGGCCCTAGAGGGTCTTGACTGGACCTCCAAAGCCCCCAGGCTTGCTCACTTGGCTCTGCTTCTTGGCAGGGGCCCTGGGATTGCTGTTGCTGGCGTCTGCTATGCCTTCGAGGGGTCTCTAGTGGAGCCTCTGAGCATGGCTCTTCCTGCACCTGTCAGAACTGAGCAGAGGGGGTTTGCAGGAGTCCTGGAACCTGGGGAGGAAAAACCCCAAGGCTGGCACTCTCCCTGGAGTCTGTCCAGACACCCACCCAGTCTGACAGGCGCAGGACGTGGAGGCCCACATGGGACCTGGGGAAGAGAGGCCCTCAGCGGGTGAGGAGACCAGCCTGGTGGGTGCATGCCACCCTTACCTGCCATCAGGGCCTGCCCTTCTCCTCTCCGGCCTCCAGCTACCCTGCCCCAGTGTTCTCTGGCCTGAGCTGCCTCCCTACTGAGCCTGAGTCCAGCCGAGCTCCATGTGGCTTTCCTGGTGGAGCAGACTTCGTCTGATGTCCTGAGGCTGGAACCTTCCAGGGATTGCTCCCCGCCATGGACCAGCCCCATGGGTCAGGCATGTACTCCAGGTAGTGTTGGGAAGCGTGGGTCATGGCTGCTGCCTTTCGGTTGCTGTCTGGGAGAGGCCTGTGGTGTTTGCTGGGGGCGGAGGACACTGAGGACAGAGACAGGGCTGCACCTTCCAGGGAGGGCCCAGATGCAGCCACAACTGGGGTGCATCTGGGAAACTTCGGCCAGGGACACCCCCCACTATGGCCTGGCACCCACCCAGCAGGAAGAGCTTCAGGACAGTAGGAAGGGGACATGGCCCCAGCTGCAGAGGGAAGGAGTGTTGGTGGCAAGAGGGACATGGGGTCAGACTGACGTCTGCTGGTGAGAGCCCTTCAGATGAAGACAGCATGAACTGCCTGTCCAGTCCCAACACAGACACTCTGAAACTCCAGGGACTCAGCCCAAACCAGGGGCAGGAGGCGTTGCTTTACTGAGAAGCCATAAGAGTGTAGAATTCAACCTCAAACGCTGCTGTAGCTGATACTGTGTGCCAGCTCGGCCACAGCCCCCTGGCAGCTGTGGCTCCTTACGTGGCCCAGGACGGCTGCCGTGTGGTTCGCTCATGCCGCTGGGGCAGGAGCTGGGACCCCAGGTGTGAAGATGGGCCTGGGTGGGGGCAGGGCCTGGGACCCCAGGTGTGAAGATGGGCTGGGTGGGGGCAGGGGCTGGGATCCTAGTGTGAAGATGGGTTGGGTGGGGGCTGCTGGACCTTGTCACAGATGTGCCACCTGCTTCCCCAAACCAAGCACCAGGGGTCCGAGCAGTTGCTGTGGGAAGGTCACTTGCTCCAGGGGCCTTGCGGCGTCTTACACATGTGGCTCAGCATTTGCTCCCAGGTGGTGATGGCACCCCATCCTGTGCCGCCAGGTCAGGGTCCCCAGATGGTAACCCACCCTGGGACGGCCTGGTCAGGAGGCACTGAGAGCCACGTGGAGCCGAGGAGCCGCCACACTTGGCCTCTGTGGGGCTGTCTTGCAGCACGGCCTGTGCCGGTGGACAGGGAAGGGGGTGGGTGATTCTTGTGACCCACCTGGGTCTGTGACTGTAGCCCGGGTACAGGTGCTAAGTTTAATGCCCTGGCCCAGGTGCTACCAGTCCTGCTGCAGACCAGCCTGCTCATTCCTCCCTCTAGCATGAAGATGGAAACCCATAGGCGGGCTGCCTCGGGCCCAGGGCACAGGGCGGCAGCTCTGACCTCTGTGGGCCACATATCTCCTTCACCCACCCTGACCTCGCCTGAAAAGCCCCATGGGCTCTGCCTGGGGCACTACGGATGGCTTGTCTATGCCTCAGTTTCCCCATTCTTGATGAGAGGGAGCTGGGGTCGGTTCTGGTCACTCGGGCTCCAGGCAGATCAAGGCTCACTTCTGTCCACTCCCTGGTCCCTTTCTCAGAAAGCCACATTCCTGGTGGGGGTCTGGAATTTGTTCACTCAGCCCAGGACCTCCCCTTCCCTCCTGGTCCTCTCTGCCTTGAGCCCAGAGGTCCCTGTGCTCCTGGTCCAGCCTCCCAACTCAGGGCTGAGGGCACCGGGAGGATGATTGCTGCAAAAGAACATGGGGGGCCAGGTGTGGGGGCTCACACCTATAATCCCAGCACTTTGGGAGGCTGGGGAGGGCAGATCACTTGAGGCCAGGAGTTTGAGACCAGCCTGACTAACATGGCAAAACCCTCTCTCTACCAGGTGGCACGTGCCTGTAGTCCTAGCTACTCTGGAGGCTGAGGCAGGAGAATCGCTTGAACCCAGGAGGTGGAGGCTGCAGTGAGCTGAGATCATGCCACTGCACTCCTGCCTGGGCACCAGACCAAGCAGGGCACAAGACTCCATCTCAAAAAAATATACAAAGAAAATGGGAGAAGGCCTGTAATGCCTCCCTCCAGTCTCCTTAGGGTCACGGGCCCTTCTGTGCCCACCAAGGAACCTCCCTGAGGAGGCTTAGTGAGGGCCTGCCCCACTCTTGGGAGGGGTCACCACCCTCAGGGGTTTCTGGCTGCTGCAACGCCTGCCAGCATCAGCATTTGACAAGGAATTGAAAACAGGCAGGACATACCCTGACGGCACTAGTGCAAGTCCTGGGCGTCTCGGGGTCCTGGGCGTTTAGAAGTCACGCTGTGCAGGGGTCTCGTGCCGTCCTGGGTCAGGGCTGGAAGCGGAGGAATTGAGGCATGGGCAGAAACTTGAGGCAAGCTGCCGGGAGGGGCGTCCTTGCCCTGGTCCTAGGGGAAGCACTTTGTTCATGGGCCCCAGTCCTGAGAGAGGGGCTCCTGCCACTTCCTGCTTGGAGAAGTGACGGGAGAGGCTCAGCCTGGTGTTCCCTGATGAGCTGGTGGGCAGTTCCAGGAAGTGGTGGGCCGGCCCCACAGGCATCAGACACAGTGCTTCCTGCCTTCTGTGAACGTGCCTGGCCCTCCAGGGGGGTCTGGGATGGAGAGTCCAGGGAGGTGAACCCCACTGCACCTTCTCCTCCGTGTTATTAGCAGCTGGCCTAGGGGAGCTGTGCCCCCGCCCTGCCCCCCAGGACCCCCAAACCCTGGCCCATTCTGGATAACAACGCTGCTGAGTCTGAGCTGATGACAGTGGATAGGCAGCCGGTTCCCGACGAGTGGTCGGGTCTGGGACCCAGTGACTCTGGGAGGTGGATTCAAAACGTCGAGTGTCACAGGAGGCAGAAGGGAATCTGAGTTTGCTTGTTCTTGTCGCCCTCCTGGCTCTGGGACACCCCTACCATCTCCTATCTAGGGCAATCCTTTCCTGATGAGTTAGAAAGTGGCCTCATGGACAGAAACGAGGGCAAAGGGAGCAGTGAGCCCTGCACCCACCCTCCCTGCCAGCCCCACCCATACCCAGTGGCTTCTGTCACTCACTGTCTCTCCTGGGTTTGACTCGGGTTTAACGCAGAGGCTGGTGAGCAGGGACTGACTAGCATGTGTCAGAGGACTCTCAAGTGGCCAGCATGGTCAGGGAGCTCACAGGCTTGGCCTGATACCAGGTCCGGTTTGAGGAGGAGGCAGTATGTAATCCCCACATACTGCAGTGGTGCAATCTCTGCTCACTGCAACCTACACCTCCCGGGTTCAAGCTATTCTCCTGCCTCAGCCTCCCGAGTAGCTGGGATTACAGGTGTGAGCCACTGCGCCCGGCCTGATTCTTCATTTTTAAGTGCAAATTTTAGTTCATTTATGAAGCTGATATTGAAGATCTTTAAAACAGAATTTAGTGGCCCGTAAGACTTGTTAATTGTTTAAAACTAAAGACCAATTCAAGAGAATGACATGCTGCACCAGTGGTAGGAGTTTGTAGATGCCTGAACTGTACCTTTTATTTTCAGGTGTTTCATTTTATTGAAATGACTTACCAGTCGCTGGGTCTTCTCTTCATCATGGGGATGGATGAAATGATGATGACTGTGTCCCCTGAAAGATGGTTCATGTATGACCCCTGGGGCCTGTGATGTGACCATATTTGGAAACAGGGGCTCCACAGACATGATCAAGTTAGGGTAATGCCATCCGTCATCAGGGCAGGCCCTAGTCGGTATGACTGGTGTCTTTCTGAGAAGAAAACAGACCCAGAGGGTGAGGCCCAGGGAAGACGGAGCAGGGATTGGAGCCAAAGGCCAGGAGTGTCTGAACCACCAGGGGCTGGAAGAGGCAGGGTCCCCCGAGAGCCATCATGGGGAGCTCCCTCAGGCAGATGCCCCGAGGTCCTGCAACTCCTGGCTCTCAGACTCTGGCCTCCAGAGCTGTGAGACCGCCCAATTCAGTTGTTTGTGGTCATTTGTGCCGGCAACCCCAGGACGGTCACCTATGGCCTGTTCAATGATGTATTGGGTTATATCCATGCACTGGGGGCTTTGGGAGCCTAGCTGGGTCGGCTGCTGGCCAGGGGACTGTGAGGACTGCAGGGTGGGGGATGTGGGTGCAGGAGTGGAAGATGTCCCTGCTGGGATGGGGGCCATGGGGGGTGTGGTGCAGGAGGGGAAGGCGTCCCTGATGGGATGGGGGCTCTGCAGGTATATGGGTGCAGGAGGGGAAGGCGTCCCTGAGGGGCTGCGGGCTGTGGGGGTTGTAGGGTGAGGGT
>CAUYOR010067029.1:0-11869 GCA_963573925.1 Callimico goeldii
CTTTACTTTAAATTATTAAGCCTATTTATAGCACAGCACAGTGGCTCCCACCTGTAATCCCAGTTACCTGAAAGGCTGAGGCAGGAGAATCACTTGAACCCAGGAGCAGAGGTCCAGCCTGGGCCACAGAGTGAGACTCCAACGGAGTGGAAGGGTGGGGGATAGGATTGGCTTTATATACCTTCTCACTGACTGGGACCTCTGTGGTTCCTGTCCACACAAATCTGGTTGCTAGGGTTTAGAAGTCCTGTTCCCCAAAGTGAGAAAATTCTTGCCTTAACACAGCAAGTGTTCCATTACATTACAGAAATTATGATTGCCATCATAACGCTTTAACCTTTTCTGTTCAGGGAACAACAGAGGAAAGGAGGAGTCTCAGCTATGACAGGTTTATAATTCATATCAGAAGTTAGAATTAGTTAGTTAGCTGCTTTTATTTTTTTTGTTAATCAATGAGAGTTTGTAACATTGCTCAGGTTGGCCTCGAACTCATGGCCTCGCCTCCTGAAGCACCAGGACATCTGTCCAGAGCCACTGCAGCACCCCTAGGGCTGCTTTTAAATGAAGCAAATGGGATATTTACAGAACACAGTTAATCCACTTTGATACCTCTTGGTAATCTCTTGCTCTCTTGTAAATTTGCATGTCTGTGTGCAGCAACCCAAGCTGAAAAGAATGTATTCTCGAGGGCTTATACCCTTCAGAATCAAAGTTGAATTTAAAATGTCTCAACAGTGTGTTGTTATATCATGATGGTTTTTTTTTTTTTTTTGCTGTTGTTTGTGTTAATCTCAGTTTTATTTATTGGAATGACTAATACACATATATTTAATATAATTATTAATAATGTGCGATTCACATCTATCAAGTTCCTAGTTGTTTTTATTTTTCTTTTTTTTAATATATATATTATTGCACTTTAGGTTCCGGGGTACATGTGAAGAATATGCAGGATTGTTACATAGGTTCATACATGGCAATGTGGTTTGCTGCCTCCATCTCCATCACCTATATCTGGCATTTCTCCCCATGTTATCCCTCCCCAACTCCCTACCTACCGCTGTCCCTCTCGTTTTCCTCCCCAACAGATGCCAGTGTGTGATGCTCCTCTCCCTGTGTCCATGTGTTTTCATTGTTCAACACCTGCATATAAGCGAGAATGTGTGGTGTTTGATTTCTGTTCTTGTGTCAGTTTGCTGAGAATGATGGTTTCCAGGTTCATCTATGTCCCTAGAAAGGACACGAACTCATCCTAAGGGCTAAATGGATGGGCTAGCTGCGCCCAAATGGTTTCCAAATAAACATCTGGTTTGAGTTTTGAACAATCAGTAAAAAATATTTTATTGTGCAACATACTTACATTTTGATAAAATATTTGCTATTTACTTTTAGCACCTTAAAACATCCAGTAAATGCAATTTTCCATTCTCTTTTGCTCAGCTGTCTTCCACTGACTCTTAAGTATCTTCACTTGAATATTCTAATTCTGACCCTTATTCAAATTAATAATGGCTGATATATCTCCAGTTCCATCTCAAGTCTTTCGGTTTGTTTTCTTAAATATTTTTGTTGCTTAAATATATACCTAAGTATACCAAGTGTCTCTAGAAAGTATCTTAAAAGCAGTCTCTTCCACCTCCTACAATAATGACAGTTTTCCCCCTTTACTCCAATAATTTCAAATTCGTATCTCTCACATCCACCAAATGTCTTCAAACATCCCTGACATCATTATCTTTACAGAATATACCAGACCTACCAAGGTTTTGCAAATATATAATATGTTTTTATAATATATTAGACTGGCAGAGAGGGAAATGGGGAAACACATTAATGCCTAAATGTAATATATGTGACTTCAAATCATGCAACTATTTCCCTGGTACCTCTTCTTACAAGTACATCAACTAGATAGGGAGGGGCTCCTCAATACCTACCAAATAAAACAAAACTTATTAGCCCAAAACCTAAGGCCTTTCATTCTTAGGATTGAATCTGCCTCTCCTTTGTCTCACTTATCTCTCTATCCTGGAATCAAACTGAACTATTAGATATGTGATTTGATCAGCCTTTAGAGTCCCAACTTGCTCCATTTAGAATGTCTCTATTTTCTCAACCTTTATTTGTACAAATATTACCATATCTTTCAAGCCTCAATTTAATTACAATTAACTCCATGAAATACTTCCCTAATCTCTTAGCCAGGAATAAGCTACTCAAATAGCATTTTCTCTACAGCTTCCCTTTAAAAACTTTCCATATAATCTACTATGTAATACATCTGTCCACATACCTGATTTCTCACATTTTAAATTACTGGAAAATAGAGAATGTCTTATTCATCTGTGCCTTTCTTAACAACCTAGCTTTATTATGAAGAAATCACTCAGTCATTTGACAAGGAATGGTATGGAAGACAGAAGCAGTGTTACAGTATAATTCAAAGAACGATAGTTACATTAAGTCCTTCTTAATATTTTATCTTCATCAATTGCAAGAAATAATTATCGCTGACATTATTTTTAAATAAATAAATCTGTCAATATGTCTCATGCCAACCAAGCCATTGGCTTTTATAAAAAATGTATTAATCTATACTAAGTCAAGTAAAACATGTTGTTTTAAATAACTTACCTAAAGTTCTAAGTCAATGTTAAAATTTAATATTATTTTTCATGAAAATCCTGTTACCTGACAATTTGTTTTAAATGATATGATAAATCTTTTTCCTAAGGTCCACTACTTACAGTATGAAAAGTAAGATTAAAACTAGCATACTGTCATCCAAAAGTCAAACTTTGAAAAATATTTGAAGAGATTTATTCTGAGCCAAATATGAGTACCATGACCTGTGACACAACCCCAGGAGATCCTGAGAACATGTGCCCAAGTTGTTGACCTTAGCTTGGTTTTAGACATTTGAGTGAGACATAAGACATCAATCAATACATGTAAGATATACAATGGTTTGGTCTTGAAAGGTGGAACAATTCAAAGTGGGGGTGGGTCTCCAGGTCATAGGTGGATTCAAAGATTTTCTCATTGGCAATTGGTTAAAAGAGTTATTATCTAAAGAACTGGAATCAATAGAAAGGAATATCTGGGTTAAGATAAGGGGCTGTGAAACCCAATCTTTTATCATGTAGATGAAGCCTCCAGGTAGCTGGCTTCAGTGCTCTTATTGTTACAGTGGGTAGCTAGTCAGACATGAGCAGAGCAGGAGAGAGAGCACCTCCCCCCAACACACACTGGAAATGTCAAGCAACCATGAGGTGATGATCAAGTTATTGTTAACTGTCTCTCTAAAATAATTGGTCACAGACAGTGCCAGGAAAAGGCAGTCTCCTAATATAAAAAAACCTGAAACTGGTGATCTGCAGCTTCCAGATAAGATCTCAGGAGTTGGGTTGGCTGGCAGAAGCATGCACATTAAGACGCAAAATGGCTCAGGTTAACTGGTATATGATCCTTTTTGTAACACTCAGACTAGTAAGGGAAGAACGCTCAAATGAGCAGGGGTACAACTTCAGTAAACACACTACACATGCTCCCCTCCCAAGTGTTAGCAAGCCACTGTGCATGCAGATAGCCCACCCCAAGGGAAGAATCAGGGGAGAAGGGATGCCATCCCCCAGAAACATTCCCACATATAAAACTCCAAGTCAAAAGGTCAAACTACACACTTGATCTCACAAGCCACCCAGTTGTCCCTCTTCGATGTGTACTTTACTTCCTTTCATTCCTGCTCTAAAACTTTTTAATACACTTTCACTCTTGCTCTAAAACTTTCCTTTGTCTCTCCTTCTGCCTTATGCCCCTCAATCAATTTTTTTCTTCTGAGGAGGTAAGAAATGACACTGCTGCAGACGCATAGAGATTTGCTGCTGCTAACATACTCTGGTGCCACATGACTCAGATACATTCCACTAACATTATCAGACCTTTTTTATAAAGGTGCCAGATTCTTCATTAATTCTTTTCTGCATCAGGGAAAAGACCTGAAAAGGGAAGGGGATTCCCTATAGAATGTAGTTTTTCCCCACAAGAGACTGCTTTACAGGGCCATTTCAAAATATGTGAAAGAAATACACTTTGGGGTAAGATACTTGAATTTCTTTGAGGGTCTGCTATCTATCATGTGATGCTATTCTATAGTCAGGTTGGAATCTGGTGTCTTATTGCTACAGAGTCAGTTTTGTCAATCTTAAGATCTCTGTTTTAATGTTAATGCTGAACAGCTGTGCCTGAATTCCAAAGGAGGAAGGTATGACGAGGCCTGTCTGATCCCCCTTCCCATCATGGCCTAAACTAGATTTTCAGGTTTACTTTGGAATGTCCTTAAGGGATGAGAAGTGGGTCCATCAGTCAGTTGGGTGTCTTAGAATTTTATTTTTGATTTACAATACCCAACATATCTAGGTTCATCCAAGTAGTTATTAAGAGTCAGAAAGAAAAGTATTAAGCCATTTTAAATATTCTATTAACTGTATTAGCAGTCAATTTTAGAAAACAGAATATTTACATGAGTTATTTTAGGGAAAACAATTTATCTACATAATATTTGGGACAAGATTGGTACCTGACATAAAATAGATTGTCAATGAATGATAAGGATCTTTTAACTGGGAAGACTGTGATCCTCTGGTTCAACCCCCACAATTTACAGAATAAATTCACAGAAGTAGTTTCCCCAATATCTCAGAGGGTATAAATGGCAGAGACAGGATTTGACCTTAGGACAATTGTTCTAAATCCAGTAGCCTTTTATTTTGGAAATCCAAATTTACTCACTATTTAGTTTATATATAAATATACACATATAGTATTTAATTTCTTTGACCATATTTTCAAAATAGTAATTCTCATTAATATATTTAATCAAAAGTAAAAAATATCAATATTCTTTGTAGATGTTGTCTACAGACTATGCTTTTTATAAAACTGAAAAATTCCCATTAACCATTTCACTTATGCATTTATACAAGTTTATAACTGTAGAGCCAAATAAGGATATCAAAACTATAAAACTAATAACTTTTCATTCTCAAAAAGACACAACCAGTATCAGCATCAATGGATTCATACTTAAAGGAAATCTACTTATACTTATTTTTTGAATAATTTCTGAGTAGCTGATGATTGTCTATTAGCTTGTTTATGATGCAGAAAAAATATCTCAGTGCAAATAGGCAGGAGAGACAGAAAAAAAAAAAACACCTTATCTATATTGCCCTGACAATTGAGTTTAAACAACAGTATTTTCTAAATGTATCCTATTCAAGGCTGGATATGTAATTACCTTCAGTTCATAGTCTAGACATTAATGCTTTCATAGTATTTAAGACTCCTTGTAACATGCTTGCAGCTTTAAGTAAGCAAGGCTAAATCTTGACCAGATAAATTAGCAAAGAATGCAATAAACGCTGCAATAAAAGAACTTTATCCTACAAACCTTCAAGTTGCTGCTAAATGAGATTTCTTTGAAATGCAGATCAGTTGAACTAGATTAGTGAATTTTAGCTCCTGTCAACATCATAACAAAATACAAATACAATTGTTCACTGGTCTTATCTCCATGCTTCCATCTGCTGCCTTGTTATTTACTTTCCTTGATTTACTATGCAGATCTAAATAAGGCACATCAAGGAGGGCTTACAACACAATGGCTTCTTAAGCTTTACATCAAGGTATTTGAAACTGAAGCCAGGAAAGGGCTGCCATCAAAGACATATCTCTAATGAACTTCCATATCAGAGAAGGTTTGGTATTTAATACTGCTGTGAAAAGAAAGAGCTACAAATCAGAATGGCCTATGAAAGAAAATGCCTACAAATCTTGATGAGATTAGCACCTCTGAGAATTAATATCCCAATAAAAATGATATCTGGTACCTTGAAGAGTTAACTTCCAACCTTTGCAAATATAATGCACTATGTCAAGAGCAGGGAAATCATTTGACAAGGTTAAAAGGTCAGGAAAGAATTTTTAATTTCCCTCCAAAGCTAGAAAATAATATTTTTTATTCCTGCTCATAGTAACTCCATTTCAGAAGATACACACTTACACATAATTAACACAATTAACAGATTTGTGACATTACTTTCTACATCATAAGCATTTTGCACTATTGTTCAAAAAGGAAAACTAGGAACAACTACACAGTAAAATCATGTAATCTAAAATGACAGCATGCAACATTTGTTCATCAATTCTAGTATTTTCCTTTTCTTCCCCACAACAACCTTTGGCAACAGAGATTAAAATCTTCTGCCATTTTGCAAATCCTGATGTGCCACTTTTATTTTATACCACTACTCTTTTTAAGAAATACAGATAAGAAAAAAATTCATTCTACCCTTTCTTCAACCTAATTTTGTTTTCCCAGTTTTATTTCTAATATGCCAAAGTCAAACAAGACAGTAATTCACAAACCTAACGTGAAAGTTTCCAGCAAACTCTGCTTGCATTACTATTTGACAAACTCTTTCCCATAAGCAGTAAGGTCTACAAACAAATAATACTTTTTTCCTAAAGAAAACATTTCAATCATTTATGCCGTTCTATAGCGAGGGAAGATCCCACAAGCATGTTCTGTTCTGTGGATCAATCAGTTCTAAAGCAAAGTAGACATGTTGTCGACTCCAGTGCCTGGAAATCCTGCTGCAGGCTCACCAGATGATGAAAATTGAGGTATGCAGTGTATGAGGGCCCCACATGGCATTCAGTAGCTTCTGGGCATGTCAAACTTCACAACTACCCTACAGTCAATGACAGCAAACACCTTCCCTGCTCTTGCCTCCAAACATAGACTTGCTTCTCTACCCTCCCTCCAAATCACGGGCAGTCTTCCAAAAACAAAGCCCCAAACAGAGGCATCCTCCCTTGACTACGCAACAGAAATCACAGTGGTCTTTTTGCCGGATTTCATTTCATGTAGGCAATGCTCCAGACTTATTTACAACCACAAGAGACTGTTACCTCTTCTTGTTTAATGAAATGACAAAGCCACAGATCTGCATATGCAAAAGCAGGTGCTGTAACAGGTTTGACTACTCTTGACCTAAAGCATGTAAAAGCAGTTTATTTACAACAGCTGTCTCAAAGGTATTGGTGCTCTGATGGGCAAATACTCTACCATCTGTAGAAGTATGTGCTCAAAATGACAATCTGAATTCAAAACTGATCAATAGATCTTCCCTCCTCTTTATCCAGGAGTTGAAATATTAAGATGTGTACATACTAGCCTATTTTACCTATCAGTCACAGAAAAGAAAAATAAAATTAGAATTTTGATGTGTAAAAATTATATGTTCAATAGATAATGTCAGAACAATTTGTTTCATCATTGTGCCATACATACTGTAAGATACCAGATACTGTATTTTAATTATAGTATTATTTAATATAGTAAGTTTTCATAGTATTAATAATCTTAATTGCTGGGATAGTGGCCAAAATAACTACTTTCTTAGAATTGCTGATATTTTATATTCCTTAACTATTTTTACAGTCAAGCTATAGTTTTAGATCTTGAAAATAATAAAACTGTGTGTACTGGTTTCTTATTCTCTCTTATTTTAGTCTTAATTTAGACAGGTACATTTTTCCACTGAGATTACTGTTTTCCTTTAGGTAAGAGTCTACGTTTTCCCTTCCACACTGAAGTCTGAACTTTTAATTTAGACAGGTACATTTTTCCACTGAGATTACTGTTTTCGTTTAGGTAAGAGGCTACTTTTTCCCTTCCACACTAAAGTCTGAACATGACCTCTCACTAAATGGAATGACTTGTTTTTGTATTATATTTGCAGAAGGTAGCACCATATGCCCCAAGCTCCAACTTGGATGCTCTTTCTACGGTCTAATTTGCTTGTCAAAAGATGTTACAATCACAAATCTACAATGTTTAGATAAACTTAGTATTGCATGAAATAAAACACAATTTTCCTCACTTTCTTAAAATGTGACAAATTGATCTCTAATAAATGCGAACAGTTTGTAAAGTTCAAAAAAATCTGAATTATAAATAAAAGAACATGGCACCATATGATTGAAAAAAGAAACCACACACACACACACACACACACACACACACAGATTCGCTCTCTCTCTCTTACATAAGTTTAAATAAATTCTCTACAATTAAGAACAAAAACCTTGTCTCCGTTTTGAGAAAACAGAAGCAGTATGTAGTGTCCAATTTCCAAGCTGAACTTAAAATAATCAACAACTTCTTAAATAGAAGTCTCACAAAAATCAAATCTATACCAAATCACAATTCTTTATGAATATTTGAGTAAAATACATCTACTTATTCTAAATATTTTTGCAATTCAACTGTGTATCTTTGAAATTTAGTTTTAACCTACAGAAAAGTTAAAATTTTGCTAGCATAGTATTCTTTTGTCTGTTTAATTATGATTTTGTCTATTTGCTTTTTCATGATGAGGAGATGGTATCTGACCACAGGGAGCGGAAAGAAAAGTCTATACCTGCAGACAACTGGTTAACATTTTCCCTTTTCGTTTAGTTACTTTAACATTTAAAAATTAAACTACCATTTAGAGAAAAAAAAATGGTATTCAGTGGCCATTTCTAACAACTAAGATGAGACATTATGACCAGTTCAAAGCTTTTCCAAATTTTTAAAAACTAAAATTATTTACTTAATAGGTTGTAACTGCCTTTTCTGAGTCACAGTAATCCATCATGTGAATAAATATTTAGACAATATTTTAAATGTGTACAATGTACTTGAGGGAATGCCACAGTTCTAGGCTGTCATGTAAATACAATCTGATCAAAAACATTCTGCTTGTCTTATAAAAGCCCAGCTAGAAACACAATAGTTCAGCCAAAGAGAGAAAATTGACGTCTAGGAAAACCACAACAGTGGAAACTGACCACCAGTGACATAACTGCTATTTTAAGAAGTTTAAAAGTTTTCTTTGGTAAAGTAGACATCATATAAAGAATATATATCTATTTTAAACAGCTATTAACATTTCTTAAAAATTTGCCATTTGTGAATAAAGATGATATATCCATTTGATAAACAATACAATACAGCAAAAAAAGAATCATAAACTAGCAATGTATATACTGTCAGGGAACAATTTCCAAGGCTATTAAGTGAAAAACCAGGATACATCAAAGAGCATATATTGTTACTGTTAGTGGAAAAAAATGTAAATAAAGATACATTTATGTTTATATATATACTATTTCTAGAAACATACCAAGACACTGGTTTTAGTAATTTCTCCTTGAAAAGTGAAAATGGATAATTAAGGCAATGCTTCACAAACTTTTTAATGACAACACAACATAGAAACTGATATCAATTATTAAACTGCACATTGGGACAAATGAAGGGGCAGCTTTCCCAGGCCCCATCCTACTATTGTTCCATGCTAAAAAGATAACTGTCTCTTCATATGGAACTTAAAATAACTGAGGCTCAGCAGGCTACATGATATTATGTATTACCTATTTTTAAGAATTAAAGTAAAATCAAATAAGCCAAAGTGACCATATAAAGCTTATTGATGAAGGTTAGAAATGTATTAATATATCTAGATAATCCTCCTGCAGTTTAACATCTTTAAAAATAAGCACCTGCTAGAAAACCTAATTGAACACTAAATGATATTCATATAATCTCTCGATCTTTCTAATTTAAAGATGCTGCTCATAATAATATAATTTTAAGAGTATATAAGAGTCCTCCAACAGAATTTCCTAGCACTGTTTCACTACATTATGACGTGTTTAAGCATATCCTTAGTATTTCAAAAAATTAAAAGAAAAAAAATTTAACTCAACATGAGCGTACTAAAATTGAGCTAAAGTTTATCTATTACTCTGCTATATTTTATTTTTTACTTATTTTTAACACATACTTACATAAAGCAAGTTGAAGGTTTCACTTCTTAAGAAGCTCCAGCTGAAGTTAATTTCTTTTTTACTTAGAAACAATTTATTTCATTACTTTAACGAACACATTTTCTTGCTAGATAAAAAATATTTTTTAAGTAGAGGGAATTAATAATGAAGTAACTCTTAATAGTAGTTAAAGGGCTAGTGCTGCTGATGTTAATCTGACCTCAACAAATAGTGCAGGTGAGCTAGAAGGCACTTTCTGTAAAGAAAATAAGATTTAAGTTTATATCCACCTCTCACAAGGCCATTCTAGTTTGTTTTCATAGTGAAACCATGGAATAGCTTTTTTATTAGTTTGTTTGGAAAATTTATGCTAATAATCGCATATTACATCTTGGACAATTGTTTGTTTATATTATGCCAAATAATGGAGGTATTCCAAAGATAAAAAAAGTCAAGACACTGTTCAAAAGTAACTGGTAAAAAAGTAGGACTCAAAAAAAAAAAAATGAAACGAAGAAAAAAAGTTGTACGTGGCTGGAATAAAAAAATTGAACACTTTTCCAATGAGAAAAATGTCTGATGTTCCATGAAAAAAGGAATAGAAATCTATTTTATTAGATGCAAGAATTGCAACTCCTGCTTTTTATTTATTTATTTATTTTTGCTAGATTAGATTTCAAAATAGATTTCAAAGCAACAAAGATATAGTGGTAAAAGGATCTATGCAACAATAAGAGCTAACGATCCTATCACCCAGATGCATAAGACTCATAAAGAGATTTAGACTCAATGAGACAGAAAATTAATAAGGATATCCAGGACTTGAACTCAGATCCAGAACAAGTAAACTCAATAAATATATATAGAGAGCTCTCCATTTTAAATACACAAAATATACATTCTCCACCTTAAATACACAAAATATTGATCGGCCATTATTAATACCCATTTTTAGAATGAAGTAATATTCCCGTTCTCTCTCCCTCTTTTTCTTCCTCTTTCTTTCTCTCCTTCCTTCCTTTTTTTATTTCAAAAAAAAAAAGGAAGACTTCCCTGACCACCCTCTGAGGGCAGTGTGGTCATCGTCTGCATAGTCAGGGCCAGAAAAAAAAAATAAAATAAAATAAATGGATGAATAACACAAGGCACAGCTTACCAGGGATCTTTCACAGAGCTGATTTATTGATAGTACAGAATAGTATGGAAGAGGAAATCCTTTCTATTGCTAATTCATGCAACATGGTTTTATCATTTTAGATATATAGAGGACCATAAGTATTGCTGTCAATATCACTTTATGTGACATGGTCATGTAGAAAAATTATTACATGAAAATGTGGAAAACCAAAATTCTAGATTTAGGTTTACTGTGATATAATTGTGAAAATCCCTTAAACTTTCAAAAAAAAAAAGATAGGAATGGATCCAAGATGGCTGATCACGAACAACTCGGGATTGTAGCTCCCAGTGAAAGCTCAGAGAACGAGAAAATGCCACACTTTCAGATGAATTTTCCTCACTCACAGACCAGCAGGTTTCCAGTGGAGGAGCCCCACGGGTCGCCAGCGCGACTCTTGCTGCTGGCGCAGTGGTTTTGCTGGCGCCTTGGCACGGCAGCTCTTCATGCAGAGTAAACAGGACTGGTTCCCCTACTGACTGGTGTTTGGAGCTCCAGGAAGGCAGAGCCACTTGTTGCGGACTCAAGAAGGAAGCCAGATCAGAGATTCCTGGGAAGAAGAGCACCATCAGTCTTATGGCTGCTATTTTGGCTGGCGCAGTGGGTTGCTTGGATCCCAGCACTGGGAATCAATAAATTGGACATCGACTCAGAAACCTAATTAAAAAGGCAGTAATTGTAAAGATGACAGATGGATAAATTTATAATAAAGGGAAAAAAACAGCCTAAGAAGGCCGAGCATACCCAAAATCAGAACCCCTCTCCCTCTACAGGGGATTGCAGTTCCTCATCAGCAACGGAACAAGC